>VZQC01006100.1:1383205-1396498 GCA_009823505.1 Rhizomys pruinosus | reverse complement strand
CAGTGGTAGAGTATAATGTCTATTACGGGCAAGGACCTGGGTTCAAGACCAGGTCAAAAAAAAAAAAAAGAGGTCAAAAACCTGTCTATATGATAAAAGCCTCATTTATACTTCTGGGTTTTTTGTTGTTATTTATTTATTTATTTATTTATTTATTTTGTCATTTTGAGACAGGGTCTCCTGATATCCCCAGCTGGTCTGGAACGCACTATGTAGACCAGGCTGGCCTTGAACTCATACAGATCCACCTGCCTCTGCCTCTCAAGTACTAGGATTAAAGGTGTGTGGCACCATGCCCAGCTGATTTCTAATTCTTTTAAAACTTGAATTCTTTCAAAAGATTTTAACTATTTTCTTCAAAAAGTACTGTTAAGACACATCTAGGAATATTTAATGTTTTTTTTAATTTTATTTATTTTTGTATGTGTATGAGTGTTCTGTCTGCATGTAGGTTTGTGCACCCATGTCGTGCAATGCCTCAGAAGAGGGTCTTTGATTCCCCTGGAACTGGAGTTCTCCTGGAATTGGAGTTACAGACAGTTCTCAGCCACCATGTGGGTTCTGGGGATCGAACCCAGGTCCTCTGCAAGAGTAGTTGGTGCTCTTAACTGCTAGGCTATCTCTCCAGCCCTACTTAATGCTTGGTTTTTTGTTTGTTTTTTTTTGTCTTGTCTTTTCAAGACAGGGTCTCCCTGTAGCCCCAGCTGTCCTGGAACTCACTCTGTAGACCAGGCTGGTGGCCTTGAACTCACAAAGATCCGCCTGCCTCTGCCTCCCAAGTGCTACGATTAAAGGCGTGTGCCACACCACGCCTGGCTCCTATTTAATGCTTTTTAAGTCAGGTGTGGTGTTGTGTACCTGGAATCCTCATCACTTGGAAGGTGAAGTAAGAAAATTGGGAGCAAGCAGAGTCAGATGGATCTCAAAGTTGGTCTACCAATCAAGATTCATGCCAGCCCCAGCTACATAGTAAGATTCTCTCTCAAAAACAAACAAAACACGTTTTTCCTTTGGTCTTTTCTTGACAGGGTCCCCTTGTGGCCCCAGCTGTCCTGGAACTCCCTATGTAGTCTAGGATGACCTTGAACTCACAGAGATCCGCCTGCCTCTGCTGGGACTAAAGGCATATACTACCACGTCCAGCAAACAAAACATACTTTTTAGCATGACCACTTATGAATATGACAAGGATTATATAGTTTGTTGGGGTTTCCATGTACCAGGTTAAAGAATAGTATTCAGGGGCTGGAGAGATAGCCTAGCGGTTAAGAGCACCAACTGCTCTTGCAGAGGACCCAGGTTCAATCCCCAGCACCCACATGGCGTCTAAGAACCGTCTGTAACTCCAATTCCAGGAGAACTCCAGTTCCAGGGGAATCCGACACCCTCTTCTGACCTCCTCGGCATTGCACGACATGGGTGCACAAACCTACATGCAGACAGTACATTCATACACATAAAAAAATAAATAAAATTTAAAACAAACAAACAAACAAAAAAACAGTATTCAGAAAATTTATCACATAGTCAAAGGTGATATACAAACATCTACATTAACTTTCTACTCTCAGCCGGGCATGGTGGTGCACACCTTTAATCCCAGCACTAGGGAGGCAGAGGCAGGCAGATCTCTGTGAGTTTAAGGCCAGCCTGGTCTACATAGGGAGTTCCAGGACAGCTGAGGCTACCAGGAGACCCTGTCTCAAAAAGACAAAAAAAAAAATTTCTACTTTCAAACCCTAATAAAAGTTGAATCAACCCAGTATGATTTTCTAAATCCCATGCCTGGATATGGCTAGAGGGTACAAAAAACTGTTAGAAGCATAATTCAATGAGGCAGTATTCTTTTCAGTTGATTCATTTGACTTTTAAATTCCCTGTTTTTAGCTCAAATCATGCCAAATTTGTTAAAGTTGTTATACTTGGACAACATTCTAAGAGAATAAAAAGAAGGTCATAATTAACTGTCATTATAATTAACTGCAATTTGAATAAAATACATCAATGTTCTTCTACTTAAGTCACCTTTTCTAAATTATACCAAAACTAAATCTGAAAAACACCATGTGACAGTCTATTTATGCAGTAATATATTACTGGAAACTGCTTCAAAGTAGTTTATATTCTCCCATGGAAAAAAGTTGTAATGAGGAGGCTATTTCCTAACTGAGACTTGGTAGCAATGAAAGGACTGACATAACAAATACCATCAAAACAAAGATTCAATAATTATAAAACTCTGCAATCATTAAAAAGGGAAATTATGATCCAACTTCATAAAATACCAATGATCAGCAAGTATGCATTCAAATTATAAAATGCATAATCCTTCCATATTCATTCATTAAACAAGTTTAACCTCAAGCTAATAACCAAGTAAAATAAACACTCAACATTTAATTACCAATCATTTAGTTTTGCTTTCTATAATAGAGACTGCTGCTTGGGATGATTTACAAAGATGAAGGAGAAGCTAAATAAACACATGACCAAAGAGAAAGAAATGATTCTTACCTGAATCATTTCTCTGAATAAGCAAGTTTTTCAAGATCATGCCACTGACCAGGAGCAAGAGATGCATAAGTAGATGCATAAGTAGATGCATAAGTAGATGCTGATCATGATCCTGTTCAAGTTCACCACATATAAAATGGGCATGGTGAGACATGCCTGATCCCAGCACTCTGGACATGAGGCAGGACTGCTGTGAATTCAAGGCCAACTTTGACTATTAGTGGAGACCCCGTCTCAAAATAAGTATGTAAATATATAGCCACAAATGCTGGGTCTAAAAACACAAGACACCAGGAAAAAGAAAACTGAAGTGGTTCTAATCCTTACTACCCAGGGCTTACATGAAACTTTATATACAGATCTCAGAGTACACTTCATATTCCTGAAAAATCATGAACATTTAAACAGCACAAACTCTTTTTTTGTTGTTTTGGGGTTTGGTGTGGTTTTTGTTTTGTTTTTTTGGTCTTTTTTGAGACAGGGTCTCCCTTTAGTCTCAGCTGGCCTGGGGCTCACTACGTAGACCAGTCTGGCTTTGAACTCACAGATACCTGCTTGTCTCTGCCTCCCAAGTGCTAGGATTAAAGGCTGGAGCTATTAAGAATGCAAGAGTCGGACCTCAGCACAAGTGGGCCAGGGGCATGGCAGATTCTGTACTAGTTTTGGATAAGGAATTGTTCTTTTTCTTTTTCTTTTTTTTTTTTTTTGATGTTTTTGAGACAGGGTCCCCCCGTAACCCTATCTGGCCCTGTAGACCAGGCTGGCCTTGAACTCAGAGATCCACCTGCCTCTGCCTCCCAAGTGCTGGGAATAAAGCTGTGTGCCACCACGCCTGGCTTAAAGACAGTTCTTAGCTGCCATGTGGGTACTGGGAATTGAACCCAGGTCCTCTGCAAGAGCAGTTGGTGCTCTTAACTGCTGAGCAATCTCCCCAGCCCCCTCTTTTCTCTTTTTAAAAGATAAATGCAGACATTAGCTTATGGTTCTGGCATAGGTAACATCTGTTTGTGGTTTTATGCATGCTACCCCAGGTCAACAGGGATCAGAAGAGACATAATCCTGTTAAGACAAGGATCCACTTTTACTTCCCCATTTCATGCTGAATAGACTATTTCAATTAAAAAAAAAAAAAAGCCGGGTGTGGTGGCACATGCCTGTAATGCAGCACTTGGGAAGTAGAGGCAGGTGGATCTCTGTGAGTTCAAGGTCAACCTGGTCTATAAAGCAAGTTCCAGGCCATCTGAAGCTACAGGGAGACCCTGTCTCAAAAATACCAAAAAAAAGAGGGGAAAACCTTATTTCTGAGCAGGTTAGAGAGGAATCTCAAAGAAAAGGTACTCAGAACAGTTCAGATCTCCCCTTGGCTAAAATGGATGCTAAAAGTCAGACTGCTTTTATTCAGGCATAACTATAAAGTGTCATTACATAGTAACACTGAAGTAATAAACATGCCTTGGCCTCTTGAGTGTTGAGATTACAGGTGTAAACTACCATGCACAGTTTAGCCTATCACCTTCAAAAGTACCAACATGAAAGTCAAAGAAAAGCTAAGGAACCATTCCCATTCCCAAAGAGACTTTTTAAAAGAAGGTCTCCCTTTAGTCCCAGCTGGCCTGGAGCTCACTCTGTAGACTACACTGGCCTTGAACTCACAGAGATCCGCCTGCCTGTGCCTCCCAAGTGCTAGGATTAAAGGCATGTGCCACCCACGCCCAGCTGAGTCAACATTTTTTTTAAGAGGAAAGGGAAATAAAATAGGGTCTTATTTTTGTGGCTCAGACTAGCCTCAAACTCCCTATATAGCCCAAGTTGACCCCTGACCTCAACTTGCAATCCTCTTGTCTCAGCCTCTTGAGGGCTGGATTAAAAGGTATGTGCTACCATACCTGGTTGGACTGGATCTTTTTGTAAACAAGATCATTACTAGAATGAGGTCTGAGGATCAAATCTGTATCTACACTATACCATGTTAATCTCCAAAAAATTTAAGGTGTGTACATGATGTATATCTGTGTGTGTGTGTGTGTGCGCGCGTGCGCGCGCACCATGGCACATATAAGGGTCAGAGGTCAATTTTGGGCATCAGTCCTTGCTCTCCAGCTGTTAAGACAGGGTCTCTTTTGCTGTCTACTGCTGGGAATGCCAGGCTTGCTGGCCTGTGAGCTTCCAGCAATTCTCTCTCCATCTCACATATTTCCTTATACAGGCATGCTGGGATTAGACCCTTATATTACTGCATCAAGCTGTTATATGGGATCCAAACTCGGGTAGTAAGACTTGTGTGGTGAGCCCCTGACTCACTGAGCCATCTCCCAGCCAACTTTGCAAAATTTAACATTATTAGAGTTATAGAGGTTACACTGAGTTTTTGTTTGCAGAAAATGCACACTACAATATTGGGTGATTGTGAAGAAACAATTTTCTCAGGGCCTTCCTTTTCATCTTTTTAGTCAATAACAGCAGGCTGAAGGCTCAGATGGCACCACCTTAATCTCTTCTGCCTCCCTTATACTTTTTTTTTTTTGGTCTTTTTGAGACAGGGTTTCCCTGTAGCCCCAGTTGGCCTACAACTAGATATGTACACCAGGCTGGCCTTGAACTCACAGAGACATATATGCCTGCCTCTGCCTCCCAAGGGCTGGGATTAAAGGTGTGCACCACCACACCTAGCACACTTTGATTTGTTTAGCTTGTTTTTTATTGGTGTGTTTGTGTGACTATATGCATGTTTGAGGTCATAATTTTCAGGAGTCAGTTCTCTCCTTCTACCTTGCTGAGGCAGGGTCTCGTTTCTGCCGTGCTTCATACTCCCATCTTGACATAGGTGTGCTGCAACTACAGATAGTGCCACCAAATCCATCTTTATTACATAGGTTCAGGGATTAAGGACTGAACTATGGTCATCAGGCTTGCACATCCAGTACTTTTACTTGTTGTGGCTCCCTCTTATACATTTAGGGACCCTTATGAATAAATGGTTGCTGACTAGCAACCTTGATTCTATCTGCTACTTTAAGTCTTTCTTGCCATATAACCTAACATAGTCATAATATTTAGGTATTAGAAGTGGACATCTTAGCCAGGCGAGGTATTTTTTTTTTTTTTTGATGGCAGGCCTAGTACCAGCTTTCCTGGAGCTCGCTCTGTAGACGCCAGGCTGGTCTTGAACTCACAGAGATCTTGCTGCCTCTACCCCCCATAGTTCTGGGATTAAAGGCACACCACCAAGCCATTGCCTTGGGCTAAGATGTCCACTTCTAATACCTAAATATTATGACTATGTTAGGTTATATGGCAAGAAAGACTTAAAGTAGCAGATAGAATCAAGGTTGCTAGTCAGCAACCATTTATTCATAAGGGTCCCTAAATGTATAAGAGGGAGCCACAACAAGTAAAAGTACTGGATGTGCAAGCCTGATGACCATAGTTCAGTCCTTAATCCCTGAACCTATGTAATAAAGATGGATTTGGTGGCACTATCTGTAGTTGCAGCACACCTATGTCAAGATGGGAGTATGAAGCACGGCAGAAACGAGACCCTGCCTCAAGCAAGGTAGAAGGGAGAACTGACTCCTGAAAATTATGACCTCAAACATGCATATAGTCACACAAACACACACAAAAAAAAACAAGCATAAAAAAAAAAGGTTGTTAGGTGTGGTGGGGCACACCTTAATTCCCACCTTGGGAGGCAGAGACAGGTCATAGTATGTCTCTGGAGTTCAGGCCAGCCTGGTGTACATATCTAGTTGTAGGCCAACTGGGGCTACAGGGGGAACCCTGTACTCAAAAAGACCAAAAAAAAAAAGTAGTATAAGGGAGGCATGAAGAGATTAAGGTAAAGGTGCCATCTGAGCCTTCAGCCTGCTGTTATTGACTAAAAAGATGAAAAGGAAGGCCCTGAGAAAATTGTTTCTTCACAATCACCCAATATTGTAGTGTGCATTTTCTGCAAACAAAAACTCAGTGTAACCTCTATACCTAGGCGATACAGTGTTAAAGAGCTTGTTGCAAAGTTGGCTGGGAGAGTGGCCTCATGGAGTCAGGGCCACCACCACAGAGGTATTTTTTTTTTTTTTTGATGGCAGGCCTAGTACCAGCTTTCCTGGAGCTCGCTCTGTAGACGCCAGGCTGGTCTTGAACTCACAGAGATCTTGCTGCCTCTACCCCCCATAGTTCTGGGATTAAAGGCACACCACCAAGCCATTGCCTTGGGCTAAGATGTCCACTTCTAATACCTAAATATTATGACTATGTTAGGTTATATGGCAAGAAAGACTTAAAGTAGCAGATAGAATCAAGGTTGCTAGTCAGCAACCATTTATTCATAAGGGTCCCTAAATGTATAAGAGGGAGCCACAACAAGTAAAAGTACTGGATGTGCAAGCCTGATGACCATAGTTCAGTCCTTAATCCCTGAACCTATGTAATAAAGATGGATTTGGTGGCACTATCTGTAGTTGCAGCACACCTATGTCAAGATGGGAGTATGAAGCACGGCAGAAACGAGACCCTGCCTCAAGCAAGGTAGAAGGGAGAACTGACTCCTGAAAATTATGACCTCAAACATGCATATAGTCACACAAACACACACAAAAAAAAACAAGCATAAAAAAAAAAGGTTGTTAGGTGTGGTGGGGCACACCTTAATTCCCACCTTGGGAGGCAGAGACAGGTCATAGTATGTCTCTGGAGTTCAGGCCAGCCTGGTGTACATATCTAGTTGTAGGCCAACTGGGGCTACAGGGGGAACCCTGTACTCAAAAAGACCAAAAAAAAAAAGTAGTATAAGGGAGGCATGAAGAGATTAAGGTAAAGGTGCCATCTGAGCCTTCAGCCTGCTGTTATTGACTAAAAAGATGAAAAGGAAGGCCCTGAGAAAATTGTTTCTTCACAATCACCCAATATTGTAGTGTGCATTTTCTGCAAACAAAAACTCAGTGTAACCTCTATACCTAGGCGATACAGTGTTAAAGAGCTTGTTGCAAAGTTGGCTGGGAGAGTGGCCTCATGGAGTCAGGGCCACCACCACANAAAAAAAAAAAAAAAAAAAAAAAGAAGTGGACATCTTTGCCTGCTTCAGTGTGGAGATGGACCTTACACTAATTTAAACGTTACACACAAACACCAAAAATAAAAAACAAATAAAACAACAACAAGCCAGGGATGGTACACAGGACTTTAATCCCAGCACCAGCACTGAGGAGGCTGAGGTAGTAGGGATCTCTGTGAGTTCAAGGCCAGCCCGGTCTACATAAAATGGGGTTTTTAGCTCAGTGGCTAAGTGCACTGGCTGTCTTCCAGAGGACCGGAGTGCTGAGTTCAATTCTCAGCACCCACATGGAGGCTAACAACCATTCATAACTCAAGTTCCAGGGTATCTAACATCCTCTTCTGGCCTCCCCAGGCTGTGCACAACATGGGTGCACTTACATACAGGCTAGCAAAACATTCATACACATAAAAAAACAAAACAAACAAACAAAAAAACAGATGTGGTGGTATATGCCTTTAATCCCAGCACTTGGGAGGAAGAAGCAAGTAGATCTCTATGAGAATGAGGCCAGCCTAGTCTACAGTGCAAGTTTCAGGTCAACTGGGACTACAGGAAGACCTTTTCTAAAAACAAAACAAAACAAAAAAAGAATACCATGGCCAGAGATATAGCTGAGTGTGGCACTTGCCTAGCATGCCTAAGGCCCTAGGTTCAATTCCCAGAACAGCAAAAGAAAAAAAAAAATCATCACTAGATATTTGCAACCTTAAATTTAGGCACAGAGAAGCAATATAAAAGCTCTAAACCTCTTGCTAACAAAGTTTTTGAGACACTATGTTTGACCTCAATACAAATTCAGTTACAATACACATTCTGTTAATAATGCCACTGGAGTGATATCAACCTCATCCTTCCTGGAAGAACAGGCTGAATCGTAAAGAACTTTTCAAGGCACACTGTAAAATAAAGAGGATTCTGGTTCTTTCTCTATGCTTTCTTCCTAAACGTGATAGTTATGTTTATTAAGTTGTGATTCTGAGACTATCTAACTAACTGATAGTTTACTAACCAAAATAAGTGTTAGTCTAAATAATGGCACCAATGTTGAGTAGAAAGCAGAACTATTGTCACAATAAGCATCTCACTCTTCTTCTATAAATCATTTTATTACTATTGTAGATTATTGTCTAAATTATTCCTTCCTCCACTTGATTTGGTCTTTAATTTGTGCCTTATTTTAGTCAATGATACTTATGATATATCCAATGACTGAAAGACACTTGGAACATCGAAGCCTGCTCTCTTTAGCCTTTCCTGTGATTAAGAAAACAGTTTTCAAAAAAAAAAAAGAAAACAGTTTTCAGCCAGGCATGGTGATGCACATCTTTGATCCCAGCATTTGGGAGGCAGAGGTAAGAGGCAGGCAGATCTCTATGAGTTCCAGGCCAGCTGGAGTTATAGGGAAGCCCTGTCTCAAAAAGATTAAAAAAAAAAAAAAAAGGTTTTCCTTAAAATAAAGGCTGGCACACACCTTTAATCCAAGCACTCAGGAGGCAGATCTCCATTAGTTCAAGGCCAGCCTGATCAACATAGTGAATTCCAGTCCAGCTGAGGTGACAGGGAGACCCTGTCACAAAAAAATTTTTAAAGGTTTTGCTAGGAAATCACTGCTCCTTCAGAATCCCCAAGTATTATGGGGTTTGGGGAGGAGGGAAAAAAGGGAAGCCTTTTCTGTTTGTTTTCTTTTTCTTTGTTGTTTTTTGTTTTGTTTTGTGTGTATGTGTGTGTGTGTGTGTGTGTAAAGACTTCTTTTTGTGCAGGTGTGGTGGTGCATACCTTTCATCTCAGCACTTGGAAGGCAGAGGCAGGCAGATCTCTCTAAGTTCAAGGCCAGCCTGATCTACAGAGTGAACTCCAAGCCAGCTGGGACTAAAGGGAGACCCTGTCTCAAAAATTAAAAAAACAAAACAAAAAAAAAAAAACTTCTTTTTGTTTGTTTGCTTGGTTAGATTTTGTTGTTGTGGCCCTGGCTAGCCTGGAACTCACTATGTAGATCAGGCTGGCCTCAAACTCACAGAAGTCCACCTGCCTCTACCTCTTGAGTGCTGGGATAAAAGACATCGGCCACCACACTTGGCCCAAAATAGTATGTAGAAAGCTGTAAGTCACCCAATTAAGCCCGTCTAGACCAAACAATACTGCCCCCCCATCATAAGTTCATGATAACATCTATCATTGCATATTAAAGAGCCCATCTAGACCAAACAATACCGCCCCCCCAAATCATAAGTTCATGATAACATCTATCATTGCATATTAAAGATATTCTGCGGCCGGGCGTAGTGGCGCACGCCTTTAATCCTAGCACTTGGGAGGCAGAGACAGGTGGATCTTTGTGAGTTCAAGGCCAGCCTGGTCTACAGAGTGAATTCCAGGACAGCTGGGGCTACAGGGAGACCCTGTCTCAAAAAAAAAAAAAAAAAAAAAAAAAAAAGATATTCTGCGGTTCTTTATTTAATAGCAATAGCTGGGGCTAAGGGTAGAAGTTTAGGTAGAGGGCTTGCCTAGCATGACAAAGCCCTCGGTTCTACACTCAGCACAACACAAAATAGACACAGTGGCACAGGCATGAGTTTACCATTCAGGAGGTGGAAGCAGGCACATCAGAAGTTCAAGGTCATCCCCAGCAACAAATTTGAGGATACATTACCTTCCCCCACCCCGTCTCAAAGAAAAAATTTAGTAGCAAGAGCCAAGTGATATAATGATACTATGACAACTGTAAGATCTCACTGTATTTCACTGGTAATTCAAATGATGAGGAAATCCACCTGTAAACCTAGTGACTCACTCTGGCTCTAACTAGGAAGAAAATATGCAATTATATCTCATTGCTTACCTGTTCTTATTTATTTACTCATTCATTCATTTACTTATTTTAGTTTTTTGAAACAGGATCTCATGTAGCCCAGGCTGGCTTCAAACTTCATCACTTGTAGCCAGTGATGAACTTGAACTCCTGATCTTCCTGCCTCTATCTCTCAAATGCTAGGATTACTTATAGGTGTATACCATCACACTCAGCTTTGTTTACCTCTTCTTTTTTGTATGTTTGTTGTTTAAAGTGGTAAACAGGGCTGGGGAGATGAGCTGGTGCTAAGGGCACTTACTGTTTGGCATGGGACCGCCCGCATAAAAGTCAGGCATGGCCAAACCTGTCCAGTGTTGGGGTGGGGCACAGGCAGGAGGAATGCTGGGGCTTGAGCTTCCAGTCTATATAAAAAATTATTGGTGCTTTCCCACATGGCAGCTGAGAACCGTCTTTGACTCCAGTTCCAGGGGAATCCGATGCCCTCTTCTGACCTCCGAGGTATTGCACGACACGGGTGCACAGAACTGCATGCAGACAGTACACTCATACACATACAAAAATAAATATAATTAAAAAAAAATTATTGGTGCTTTCTCATGGTCCTTCACCCTAAAGGGCCATGGATTCACCCAAGAGAGAGCGTATTTCCGGAATAAACACCCGCCTTTGTTTACTTTAAAAAAAGAAAAAGAAAAGAAAAAGAAAGAAAAGAAAAATTATTTAGCATGTATAGACTCAGTTTCTTTATATGAAAAGTAATAGTACTAATGCCGGGCGTGGTGGCGCACGCCTTTAATCCTAGCATTTGGGAGGCAGAGGCAGGTGGATCTTTGTGAGTTCAAGGCCAGCCTGGTCTACAGAGCAAGTTCCAGGACAGCTGGGGCTACAAGGAGACCGTCTCAAAAAAGACCAAAAAAAAAAAGTAATAGTACTGAATCTTACTAGGTGAAAAAACAAATAATGTTAAGTAAGGAACTCAGAACACTACATAGTAAAGAATAAATAAGGGGGCTGGGGAGATGGCCTAGCAGTTAAAAGCACCAACTGCTCTTGCAGAGGACCCGGGTTTGATCCCCAGCACCCACATGGCGGCTGAGAACCGTCTTTAACTCCAGTTCCAGGGGAATCCGACACCCTCTTCTGACCTCTGTGGCATTGCACGACACGGGTGCACAAACCTACATGCAGACAGTACATTCATACATGTAAAAATAAAGAAATAAATAAAAATTTTAAAAATATATATAAATAAGGGTTAAGGTGCATCTGGATAAGAGAGCAAATGTGGGGCCCTGAATTCAATCCCCAACATCAAGGGGAAAAAAATGGGGCATGATGCATGCCTGAGAGTAATGCCAGCGTTCAAGAGGTAGAGGCAGGAAGATCAGTAGTTCATGGTCTTCAGCTACATATGGTATTACATGAGACCCTATATCAAAAAGAAAAATAAAAAATTAAATAATTGTTGTTACTATTTGTGGGTAATTAAAGTAACAAAATCCCCAAAACCTCTTCCACTTCTACAGTGTTATCCTGTTACTAACTCAACACCAGGGCTAGTCCCTCTCAGGGGTGAAGAAGAAAAGCAAGTGTATCCTTGAAAGAAGCAAATCAGGGGCAGTAGCAAGCTTCAGAAGGAAATTCCAACTCCTATGGTTCATCTTTGGGAGGCAAGAATTTGCCCCCCAGTCCTAGAGCTTGGGCTGCCTTGCTTCCCAACCCCTACCCTGGCCACAAATGAAGGCAATCTAGGAACTACATGACAGTGCCCCACCCCTATTCACTTCAATATTAATTGTTTACATATTCTATGTTTGTTACCTGAGTCATATGTAAAAGTTCTTGGGCATGCGGACATGGTGCCGCATGCCTTTAATCCTAGTACTTGGGAGGCAGAGGCAGGAGGATCTTTATGAGTTCAAGGCCAGCCTGGTCAACAGAGTGAGTTCCAGGGCAGCCTGGGGCTACAGGGAGACCCTATCTCGAAAAGACCAAAAAAAAAAAAAAGTTATTGGGCATCAGGAAGTTAAGGGGACTATGCACCAATTATCCAGATATCCCACAAGTACAGGGTGGGTATTACAGAACCTAGTTGAAAGGTCTTGTTAACCTTTCTCACTGACAGTTTTAGGATGCTGGAACTATTTATTAGGGAAAAGGTAAATTGTTTTTTTGGTGCTAGGCTTTCCAATTCTTTTCTTTGACTAAGCTGTTGTTAAACTTTAGCAACTATTTTCTATTTAATTCTCACTATACACATTATAGAGAGTATTTCCACACTAGATTAAAGTATTCTTAGGAAACAGGTAAGATTCCATTCTGATAACATTACTTTTTTTTGTATAGTGCTGGGTATCAAACCCAGAGCTTTGTACACGCTAAGCAAGCACTCTACCACTAAGCTAGATCCCTAGCTCCACAGATTCATACTCATTTTTATTGAAATGCTACTTATCAGAAAGTATTTTTACGGGGCTGGAGAGATGGCTCAGCAGTTAAGAGCACTGACTGCTTTTGCAGAGGACCTGGGCTCGATTCCCAGCACCCACATGGCAGCTAAGAACTGTCTTTAACTCCAGTTTCAGGGGAATCCAATGCCCTCTTCTGACCTCTGCAGCATGCAGACAGTACACTCATACATTAAAAAATTAAATAAATAAATAAAAATTAAAAAAAAAAACTACCCCCTCTATTGCTGTTGTCATTTAAAAAAAAAAAAAGAAAGAAAGTAAATAAGCATTTTTACCTATACACGATCAGGATCTTCCTAGGCATGGTGGCACATGCTTTTAATCCCAGTGCTCAGGAAGCAAAGGCTGGTGGTTCAAAGCCAGCCTGGTCTAAATAGTGAGTTCCAGTCCAGCTAGGGCTACAGGGAGACCCTGTCTCAAAACCAAAAAAAAAAAAAAAA
>VZQC01006100.1:1287386-1359687 GCA_009823505.1 Rhizomys pruinosus | reverse complement strand
ATATGTATTTTTTTTTTTGGTCTTTTCGAGACAGGGTCTCCCTGAAGTCCCAGCCGTCCTGGAACTCACTCTGTAGACCAGGCTGGCCTTGAACTCACAAAGATCCACCTGCCTCTGCCTCCCAAGTGCTAGGATTAAAGGCGTGCGCCACCATGCCCGGCAGCCCATAGTATCTTACTTATTAACAGGAGTATCTCAAGCAGAAACCTTTGTCAAAACAAACTGAAAGTGTTCACTTTAGTTATAAAAATATTGTGTGTGTATGTGTGTGTGTGTGTGTGTGTAAAATTATAGATACCTTCACACATACTTTATTTGCTTTCCGTTTTTCCCAGTTGGGGAGATTAATCAGTTTTCAGCTATTTGTGCTGACAAAGCTATCTTTCCCAAGATTTCTCTGCCTCCATTTGTTAGACACTGTTTGACAAATAGTATTTATTACACTTCAGTCTACAGACTTTAGTCAAAGTTTGTACAGGTTGTTTTCCCTTTAACTGGACTGTGTCAGACCTAACCACTGCCACTCCTTCAAGTAGATGATTTCCTTTATCTGGATGCTATCGTTTCTCAGACATTCACATCATCTGGAGCTATTTTTCATTTATCCCCTCTCCCTTCCCAAAGTACCATTTGAGAAAGAGGTGATCAGAGCTAGGATTAGTTCTATTAGAGAACATTAAACACTCACTTTGTGCCTGTCACTCTGCAGATAGGTAAAAAATGGGCCATCCTTTCAAGAAGTCTTTTATTTTACAGAGGAAATAAACATAAAAATATACACTAATCTGGACTTCCTGGCAAGAGTAGGGACTTGTTTCAGTCAGTCCTGGAACATGCAAACTTGATTAATTTGCAGAGGGCTTAATTAAGAGTCTATTTGTAGGCTGGGGATATAGGTCAGTCAATAGAGTGCTTGTCTAACATGCATGAGGCCCTGGGTTTGATACTTAGCATGCATGAGGCCCTAAGTTTGGTCCCTAGCCCTGCACAGACTGGGCGTGGTCATGATGTTATTCTTCCTGTATTTCCAGCATTTGGTAGGTGGTGGCAGGAGGGTTAGGAGTCCAAGGGCTTTCTCAGTATAGAAAATTGAAGCCAACCTGGGCTACAGGAGATCTTGCATCAAAGAAAGATGCCAGGTGTGTGCATGCCTTTAATCCCAGCACTCCCAGCACTCAGAGGCAGAGGCAGGCATATTTCTGTGAGTTCAAGGCCAGCCTGGTCTATACAGCGAATTCCGGCCAGCTGGGGCTTCAGGGAGACCCTTTCTCCAAAAAAGGAGATGAAAGAAAGAGAAAGAAAGAAAGAAAGAAAGAAAGAAAGAAAGAAAGAAAGAAAGAAAGAAAGAAAGAGAGAGAGAAAGAAAGAGAGAGAGAGAGAGAGAAAGAAAGAAAGAAGAAAAGAAAGAAAGAAAGAAAGGAAGGAAGGAAGGAAGGAAGGAAGGAAGAAAGAAAGAAAGAAAGAAAGAAAGAAAGAAAGAAAGAAAGAAAGAAAGAAAGAAAGAGAAAGGCTAATTATTTGCAAATACCTGGGCAGGATTAGTGCTGGCAACATGTCTAAAAGGTTGGGGAATGGGAAAGTAATGGTCACTTACCAAGACCCTAAGAAGACAGCTATTAAACAAGACTGCTGGACAATAGCCATAGCCTTCCAAAATGGAGCCCAGCAGAGAAAGAACTGGAAGAGTCAGGTCTCAGCATCTCTTCCCTCCTGCCTTTTAATTTTCTCATTCCTCTAGTGGGCCAAACATGCCACCAAGGATAGTTATGAATGCTACCCAGCACAGATGTGCAAACTTATTTAAAGCATTATCACAGCTAGGTGTGGTGGCACAGGCCTTTAATCCCAGCACTCGGGAGGCAGAGCCAAATGGATCTCTGTGAGTTCCAAGCCAGCTGGAGCTACAGGGAAACTCTGTCTCAAAAAAAGTAAAAAAAAAGCCGGGCGTGGTGGTGCACGCCTTTAATCCTAGCACTTGGGAGGCAGAGGCAGGCGGATCTTTGTGAGTTCAAGGCCAGCCTGGTCTACAGAGTGAGTTCCAGGACAGCTGGAGCTACAGGGAGACCCTGTCTCAAAAAGACCAAAAAAAAAGGTGAAAAAACACACAGTGTGGGGGATAGATATGGATATTGGTGTATAGTCATAATCTCAGCACTTGGGAGAGATGGGAGGAGGAGAAGAGAGGAGGAGGAAGGGAAAGAAATGGGAGGGAAGAAAAGAAAGGAAAAGCTGCATATGGTGGCACATGCCCTAAATCCCAGCACTTGGGAGGCTGAGGTAGGCAGATCTCTGTGAGATGTAGGACAGCCTGATTTACATAGTGTGTTCCAGGTGATCTGGTGTAGCTGGGCCTGGTGGCACACGCCTTTAATCCTAGCGCTAGGGAGGCAAAGGCAGGCGGATCTTTGTGAGTTCAAGGCCAGCCTGGTCTACAGAGTGAGTCCCAGGACAGCTGGGGGGCTACAGGGAGACCTGTCTCGAAAAAAACAAAAAAAAATAAAAAAGACCAGGTGATCTGGTGCTACAAGGAGACCCTGTCTTGAAGAAGAAGAAGGAGAAGGAGGAGGAGGAGGAGGTGGGAGAGGGAGAGGGGGAGGAAGAAGGGGGGAGGAGGAGGGGGAAGAAGGGGCGGAGGAGGGGGGAGGAGAAGGAGGAGAAGAGGAGGAGGAGGAGTGCTTGTGTATGTACATACATGTATATTTAACTCTCAGTTATATAAAATTTCAAACATAGAAAAGCAAAGATAATGTACTATATATCCTTTCACTTATTACCCAGCTTCAAACATACTGATTTGTGGTTGATATTGTTTGGTATGTACTCGTGCCCACTTCTTTCCCTCTCCTCTGGGTTATATTGATTCAGATCTCATTTCCCCAGAAAGCACACCAGTTGGGACAGCATAAGAGGTCCTTAAGCTTTTTACTGATTTCCCTTTCCCCTTTGCCCTTTTCCCTTTGCCCTTTCCCCTTTCCCCCTTCCCCCTTTCCCCTTTCCTCTTTCCCCTTTCCCCTTTCCCCCTTCCCCTTTCCCCTTTCCCCTTCCCTCTTTCCTCTTTCCCCTTTCCCCTTTCCCCTTCCCCTTTCCCCTTTCCCCTTTCCCCTTTCCCTTTTCCTTTCCTTTCTTTTTCCTTCTTTGGTTTTTGAGACAGGGCCTTGGTATGTCACCCAGGCAGCCCTTGAACTTGCAGTCCTCCTGAATACAGGAAAATCACGATCATCCTCTATTACTTTTACACAGCATGTCTGAGGCCAGCTTGAGATATATGAGACCCTGTCTCAAAAAAAAAAAAAAAGAGTGATTAAGATAAACCCAGGAGCCAGTGAGATGGCTGAGCAGATAAAGACACTTACCACTAAGCCACTAAGCCTGGCAATCTGGGTTTGATGGGACCCACATAGTAGAAAGAGAAAACCAGTGCTGGGCGTTTTGGCGCATGCCTTTAACCCTAGCACTTGGGAGGCAGAGGCAGGTGGATCTCTGTGAGTTCAAGGCCAGCCTGTTCTACAGAGCGAGTTCCAGGACAGCTGGGGCTACAGGGAGACCCTGTCTCGAAAAGACCAAAAAAAAAAGAGACCTCCATTCCAGTGCTTTGGCACAGGTGCACACATACATGCACACACACAAAACAAAATAAATAAATAAATAAATAAATAAATAAATAAATAAATGCAATCAACTCATATATCCCCTTTGTGTAAACACATTTTGGATTAAAACAAAAAGATATTTTTATTTTAATTCAAACATTCTGAAATGAAAACAAACAAAATGTTTCCGAGAGGCTAGAAAGATAGCTCAGTTAAGGGTCCTTGCTGCTTTTCCAGAAGACATGAGTTCTGTTTCTAGCATCCACATTGGGCAGCTCACAACTGCCTGTAATTCCATTTCCAGGTGGATCCAATGCCCTCTTTTGGACTCCTTGGGCACCTGCTTGCATGTGGTACACATACAGACAAGCAGGCACATATACATAATATAAATCTTAGGCAGAGCCAGATGGATCTCTGTAGCTTTGAGGGGGGGCGGGGGGGGGGGAGAAGCAAAATGCTGCTGGGCCAAGACACAGCTCCTGGATAAAGTATTTGCTTAACACTTGAAAAGCTCTGGTTTCTAACCCCAACACCTGAAAACATTTTTTTAGGCTGGTGTGGTGGCAACATGTCTGTAATTGAACACTCCTGGGGTTGAAACTGGAGGCTTTCAAGTTTGAGTCTAGCCTGGCCAACAAAGACTCCCTTACAATCCCCAAAAAACAAAGAGAAGAGAGTGGAGCAAAACTGAAGTACACATTTGCTGGCCTGGAACTTGCTATGTAGACTAGGCTGGCCTTGAACTCACAGAGAACCTCTACTTCACTAAGAAGTTAGGATTTATATTGATGAACTTCTTTATACTGAAAAATAAGGTGATAGATTATTTGTGTAAAAGGAGAATAGGTGGGGTAGGAAGCTTGGGGAAAAGGTGGCAGAAAGGAAGGGAATCTGAAGGTGGGAGGATGGGGCTGAAGGAAAGATTACAAAGTCAGAGGAGAAAGACTTTCTCCCCTGAGCCCAGGTGTGACCCACCAGAGAGCCTGCCCCAGCTACTCACATCTAAACTTCTTTCTTCTCGCATAGCTCCTTAGAGAGTAGAGCATCCAGTTAGTTCCTTCAGGACTTGTAATTAATTCAAGGTTTGTAATTGAACTTGTATTTCACATCTCCCACTTGAAACTAACTGTACATGCCATGAAATGGGAATGAGCTTTATTTTGGCCATTGGTATCTCCCCAGCACCTGATGTAGCAGGTGTGCAATAAGCATTTGTGGGGAGAGGGAAGAGAAGAGTAGAGAGATATTTGGGGTAGGAGAAGTTTTATAAGATGTCTTTAGGAATGTCAAATTATGGAATAGCTCCCTTTTTTGCTGCTATTGTTGCTCCTTTGAGAAATCAAAGATTATTCCACAGTGCTTATTTATTTATTTATTTATTTATTTATTTATTTTTGGGTATTTTTGAGACAAGGTCTCCCTGTAGCCCCAGCTGGCCTGGAACTTGCTCTGTAGACCAGGCTGGCTTTGAACTCACAGGATACACCTGCCTCTGCCTCCTGAGTGCTAGGATTAAAGGCATGTGCTACCACACCTGGCTTTCCACAGTGTTATTTAAAGTTGAGGTTGTACCAAGGATGGTGGCTCATGCCTGTAGTCACAGTGCTGGGAAGGTTGGGGCAGGAGGATCTCTACACATTCATGATCAATTTGCTACTTTCAGGCCAGTGTGAGCTATGGAGGGAAAGAGATCCTGTTTCACTAAAATCAAAACAATACTCAGATTTGTGTAAAAACACAACCTAAAGGATGTGATGACCACACAGGTATTCACTTTGAAAAATTCGACAAAATGCTGGAGAGACAGCTCAGTGGTTATGAGTGCTGGCTGTTCTTGCAGTACCCACCCAGTTCACAACTGCCTATAACTCCAGCTCCAGAGGGATCTAACACCTGTGGCCTCTATGGGCACCCACACCCACACTACACACACACACACACACACACACACACACACACACACGCGCGCGCGCGCGCGCGCAAAGTACATAATTTAAAAATAATCTTTTTTAAAAGATAATCTTAAAAAAATCTGATCTACATGATTGAGTTCCAGGTTAGTTGAGGCTACAAGAAGACCCTGTCTCAAAAAAAAAAAAAAAAGTCTAATGAAACAAAATATAAAGAGAAGGTATAGGCTGAGTGCGGTGACATATACCTTTAATTCCAGTAGTTGAGAGGCAGAGGGAGGCAGATCTCTGAGTTTAAGGCCAGCTGGGTCTACATAGTGAGTTCCAGGCCACCCACAGCTACATAGTAAAATCTTGTCTCAAAAAATTTTTTAAAAGAGAGAGAAGAAGGCTTCGTGTTAGAGATCTTGTTTGCCATGTGTGAGGCACTAGACTCAATCCCAGTACCACAAGCAAAACAACTTTAATCTCTTCCATAGAAAGACATTGTTTGGGGGCTGGAGAGATAGCCTAGTGGTTAAGAGCACCAACTCTCTTGCAGAGGACCCAGGTTCAATCCCCAGCACCCACATGGCAGCTGAGAACCGTCTGTAACTCCAATTCCAGGAAAACTCCAGTTTCAGGGGAATCCGACACCCTCTTCTGACCTCCGAGGCATTGCATGACACGGGTGCACAAACCTGCATGCAGACAGTACATTCATACACATAGACAATAAATAAAATTTAAAAATAATAAATTTAAATTTAAAACTAAGAGACCCTATCAAAACAAAAAAAGTGGACAGTGACAGAAGAAGACACTTCTGGCCTCAAGCCCATGTACATGTACACACATGTTTACAAACCGCACATATACACACACACAAACGAAATGGAAAATGTAGTAAACTGGGAGCAGTGGATGGGAGGGAGGTAATGCACATTTGTGGTCCCAGTGCTCCAGGAGTTTAGGCCAGCCTGGACTACCTAATGAGTTTCAAGCCAGCTAGGGGTACACAGGAAATTAAACCCCACTTCAAACAAGGCAACAGAGAGGGAGAAAGGAAATGTGGGATACATATGAATACATACAATGGACTAATCATACAAAAATGAAATTTCGTTTCAGAAAAATGGATAAAACAAGAGATTATCATGTTAAGTGAAACAAGCCAGATAGCGAGATGTTTCTCAGATGTTTGAGGGCTGGAGAGATGGAGCAGTTGAAAGCACTTGCTGCTCCCTTTTTTTGTTTTGTTTTGTTTTGTTTGTTTTGTTTTTTTTTTGGTCTTTTTGAGACAGGGTCTCCCTGTAGCCCCAGCTGTTCTGGAACTCACTCTGTAGACCAGGCTGGCCTTGAACTCACAAAGATCCACCTTCCTCTGCCTCCCAAGTGCTAGGATTGCCCGGCTCCCTTTTTGTTACTGTTTGGGTTTTGTTGTTATTTGAGGCTGGGTTTCCCTGTAGCCCCAGCTAGCCTGGAACTCACTATGTAGACCAGGCTGACGTCAATCTCACAGANCAAAAAAAAAAAAAAAATAACTGTGAACTCATTATTCTCCTGCCTTTATCTCTTGAGTGCTGGGATTATAGGTGTGCACAATCATCCTCAGTCTAATGTAGTGCTGCTATCGAACCAAGGCATCATGCATGGTAGGCAAACACTCTACAAACTGAGCTACATGCCCAGCCACAGGCTGGCCTCTTGAGCAGGACTTGCAGAAGCACTCTCCCTTCTCATTGCAGGGCTTCAGTTAGTGATCTGGAAGTTTATTTGTCAATATTACTTGTTGTTAGCTTAATTGTAGGAAAATTGAAAAACGCAATGCATAGCCTTGAAACCCTTAAGGCTGGTTAATCCTTTTGGATTGTAACCAACGTAATTTTTATTAGCTGATACCATCTTGGTTGGAATATGCAGAGCCCTGGAAAAACTGCTGAAGGCTTCAAGTCATTGTGTGCACAGAGAAGAGATAGGCTCCATCATCTGCCTTTGCTGCCAGGGAGAGAGAAAGGGTAGAGGGGGCTGAATTGAATAATTTGGGCTTGAGATACAAGTGGGGAGAGAGGAGCAGTGACTATGGATGGACACAAATGATGCTGGCAACCCTTGAGGACCACAGGCTCAGCCAAGCCCCGTAGGGACTATGTGTTTCATACTGAGATGCTCAGGCCCAGCAGTGTGTGGAAATAAAGAACCATAGCTCACACTCAAGCTCAGTAGAGGAAACCAAGACAAATCCAAAAGGCCACAGAAAACTCATTTCCTTCCCCTCAGCCCTGGCTTATTTATAATTATTTAGAAAGGCCTTACTCTTCAGTTTCATAGTTCAAACATGGTGACACTCCAGATCAGAACAACATATGTGATTTCTCTTATAATTTGGGATCTGTAAAGGATGACTGCAATGCTCTCTGGTTTCCCCTCTGGACTTCGATTTTCTGCACCAAATGGGGAACAGACATGCTCATCCGTTCTGCCGCCCCTTTCTTGGCCCTGAAATATGAACGGGCTTCTTTTTTTTTCTGCTTTGGCATCTCCAGGGAAGAAAGAGACTTTGCTCTCTCTTGAGTACCTCTAAATACCCAGTCTCAAAACAATCCCTTTTGAATAGTGAAGTTGGGGGTCAGGAACAATGGGGTTCTACTGACATTAACTGATGGTCTTTACCCTCTACCACGGACCCAGCAAATGAGCTGGAGGCCTCATCCAGATAAATGAGGAGCCAAGAGTTAGCATGTGGACATTTTTTCTAGCCCTTTATGAATATAAATATTTAGCACATGGTGTTTTGCAGAATTAAATCTCTAAGCCTAGATTAGCCTGGTAATATCATTATGTAGATGCCAGGGATGCGGTACCTGTGACTGCTGTGTGTCTTCTCATTCAACGATGCCTGTGACGACTTGATGCACTTTAATTTGCCAGGGCAATCATTAATTGCATATGAAACAGTTGGTGTTTGGCTTTAAGGGAAGCTGATTGGGTCAGTCACTGAGTGTTTGGCTCAATGATCTACAGCTGGCTCTTTGCTCCAGCACTCCTGCCTTCTTTTCAAAAGCATTCTCACTCAATGTTTTGGGGACCCCCTGAGGAAGGGACTGTGAAACATTGGGGGTTTTAATCTGTGTTTTCCTTTGGGCATTATAGCTTTAATTTTAATATTTTGGATAATAAAGAATGATTTTAAATTAAATTTTCAAGTCTGCCATCTGTGATTGTTTGGACTTTTTCCTCCTCTCTGGCAGTTCTTTGACTTAATGTTCCTCAAACAGGAGGAAAAGTGGGGTTAGAACAGGGGAAGAGCAAGGGCCACAGAACAACAGGTAAGCCACAGAACTTAGAGAAATAGGGAGACTCGGACCCCTGACCTGTAGCCCCAGAAATTGGTGGGAAAAGTGTGATGTTCAGAGTCAGAATCACAAACGTGAACTCAGATGCTGCTGCAGCTTCCTGTCACATCAGCTCTTGATTTGACTTTGAGAAAGTGATTGCCAAGGTCATACTTTAATTTGCCCATCTGCTAGAGAACCATCGTTTGCTTTCCTGTTACTATGATCAACGCCATCACCAAGGGCCTGGTGTGCAGTGGCTGCGAGTAGCAGCCTCCTTGATAGTATATACGAGTTTCTTGTATGGGCTGCCTTATGGGACTTTTGAGACAGTTTTCAGCAGGATATTCATGTTTCTGATCTCGACACTGTCCCCAGCTTAGAATCCACAATGGTATGTTGGGTGTCTCTGGGAAGTCCCAGGGCACAGACGATGGGATTCACATTGGCCAGGTCATCTTGCCCATCCATACCAAACTGCAGAATAAGGAACATGTGACTGGTACTGTGCAAAGAGCGAAGTTCAAGTTCCCTGGCTGGCAGAAGAGAGATGTCTCAAAGATGTAGGGCTTTAAGCTGGACATGGTAGAATATGCCTTTAATCCCAGCACCCAGGAAACACAGACAGGCAGATCTGTGTAAGATCAAGGTCAGCCTGGTCTACTTAGAAAGTCCCAGTCCAGCTGAGGCTTCAGGGAGACATATGTGAAGAAGAAGTAGGAGGAGGAGGAGGAGGAGGAAGAGGAGGAAGGATAGGAAGAAGGAGAAGGAGAGGGAGAGGGAGGAGAAGGTGGAGGAGAGGGGTGAGAAGAGGGAGAAGAAAAACCAGGTGTGGTAGCAGTGCCTTTAATCCCAGCACTCAGGAGGCAGAGGCAGGTAGATCTCTGTGAGTTCAAGGCCAGCCTGATCTACATAGTAAGTTCCAGGCCAGCTGGGACTACAGGTAGATCCTGTCTCAAAAAAAAAAAAAAAAAGGCAAAGACGAAGGAGAAGAAAAGAAAGTAGTGTTCAAAGTTTAATGCAGATGAACTCGAAGACAGGATAGCTGAAATTAAGCTTATCCCTGATAGCTATGGACTCAAATATATTCCCAATCATGGTCTCTGTGGGCAAGTAGTGAGACCCACACTCCTGCGGGTTTCCACTGTGCTGAGTCTTATACCCCACTAAATCATGTTCAATAATAGATCTCACATCTAGTCTGAAACAAAACAAAACCCCACTATGACCAAAAGCAATGTGGGGGGAGCAAAGGGTTTATTTCATCTTATGATCACAGTTTATCACTGAGGGAAGTCAAGATAGGGACTCATATCAGGAAGCTGAAGGCAAGAACCTTGAAGAATACTGCTTGCTGGCTTGCTCTCTCTGGCTCGCTCAGACAGCTTTCTTATGTAAGTCAATCCCTTCTGCCTAGGGATGGTGGATGAGGGCCTCCATATCAATCATCAACCAAGACAATTTCTCATGACCTGGACACAGGCCAATCTGATCAGGAAAATTCTTTGAGGTTTCCTTTTCCCAGGGTCATGTTAAGTTGACAATAAAGCCTAACCAGCACAAGAAGTGATCTTCTTGTTTACTTATTTGCTTGGTTATTTATTTTGCAGAATTGGGATCAAATCTAGAGTCTCTAGGCATACTAGGCACAGTGATTAATATGATTATTTGGGAGAGGTGCTACTGGGGATTGAACCAGGGCCTTAAACATTCTAGGGAAGCCTTCTAGCACTGAGCTATATTCTAGCCCTCTTTTTACTTTCTTGAGACAGGATGTCACTAGATTATCCAAGCTGGTTTTGAGATTACCTTGTAACCAAATCAGGCCTTGAATTTGTGGGCCTCCTATCCCAGTCTCAAATGTAGCTGAGATTATAGTCCTATACCACCAGGCTCCATTCAATATTAGTGATTGATATATATATATATATAGTATATATATTATATATAATTAGTTTTTTTAATTAATTATTTTTTGAGACAGGGTCTCCCTATAGCCCCAGCTAGCCTGGAACTCACTCTGTAGACCAGGCTGGCCTTGAACTTACAGAGATCCACCTGCCTCT
The DNA here is from genome assembly GCA_009823505.1 of Rhizomys pruinosus. NCBI lineage: Eukaryota > Metazoa > Chordata > Mammalia > Rodentia > Spalacidae > Rhizomys > Rhizomys pruinosus. The sequence continues at coordinate 1,348,804 of VZQC01006100.1, read as the reverse complement.
GCCGCCCATGTGCTAAGATTAATGGCATGAGCCACCATGCCCAGTTTAAAGGTGCTGGGAATCAAACCTGGGACCTCTGGAAGAGCAGTCGGTGCTCTTAACTGCTGAGCCTTCTCTCCAGCCCATTAGTGATATATTTTTTAAATTTTTATTTACTATTATTACTGTCTGTATGCATGGTACACGTGTGTGTGTGTGTGTGTGTGTGTGTGTGTGTGTGTGCGCGCGCACCTGCCTATGCATAGGTTGTAGGACAACTTTTTGGAGTCACTTCTCTCCTTCCACCTTTATGTGGGATCTGAGGATTGAACTCGGGTCATCAGGCTTATACAAGTGCTTTACCTGCTGAGTCATTGGTCTGGGCATTTGTTTGTTTTTGTTTTTTAAATTTTTTTATTATCTTTTATGTGTATGAGTGTACTGTCTGCATATAGGTTGGTGCACCTGTGTCATGCAATGCCACGGAGGTCAGAAGAGGGCGTCGGATTCCCCTGGAACTGGAGTTAAAGACGGTTCTTAGCTGCCATGTGTGTGTGCTGGGAATTGAACCCGGGTCCTCTGCAAGAGCAGTTGGCACTCTTAACTGCTGAGCCATCTCTCCAGCCCCTGTTTGTTTTTTGAGACAAAGTCTCATGTAAGCCACACTGGCTTCAAACTTGCTATGTAGCAGCTGAGGAAAACCTTTAACTTCTGGCCTTCTGCCTCTGTCTCCTGAGTTCTGGGATTACATGAATGCACCACCAATGCCTAATTATGATGCTGGGGATTTAACCCAGGGCTTCATGCATAAGAGGCAAGCCTCTACCAACTGAGCCACATACCCAGCTCCTACAACATGATTTTTTAAATAAGGAAAACCCCATTGAGATGTCCTTATACTTTCCATACTACTCATCTTCTAAGGACACCCACTTGAACCCAAACATTATCCTTGCTCATTGGAAGCTAAGAGAGTCTGAAGTGTCTTAAATTAAATCTGAAAAGTCTCTGCCTCTATGTATGCTCTTTGTGTTGTCAGTAAAAAACCTCAGAAGAATTGTCCCCCCCTTCTGAGGGAAGTGAGGACATATCATCCTCCCCACCGCAGACCATGGCATTAATGAGTTAGACAGACAGCCCCGCTGAACACACAGACAAATGCTGAGCGAATGCCAGGATAAAATGAAAAAGCACCTGCCAGCAGAGGCTCTAGGATGACAAGTGGGTTAGCAAGGGAAGGGGGGAGCATGGGGCTCACTCAGCAAAGCAAGGAACTCTTCCACTTTGGTTTAATGGGAGGAGGTTTCTCGGAGGTTTTGCATTTGGGAGAGAGGGAGAGAGTTTGAGGAGCTGTTTAGGGAAAGCTTCCTATTCAAAAGAAGGAAGGAAAAGCCCTAAGAAAAGATGGCTTGGTGGTAAGGCCAGAGAGAGGAAGACGGTCAAAGGAGGGAGACAAGCACAGGGGCAGGAAAGCCACCGTATGTCCCCTAACATAAGAACAGGCACATGGGAAATGCTGGGGAGTTGCTAGAGGCCTATAGCTATGATTAGATAGGAGGCTTTAAAATTTTAGTTGGTGTCTCACTATATAACCCGGGCTAGCCTCCGACTCTTGCTCCTCCTCCCTCAGTCTCCCCCAGTGCAAGCATTCCAGGTGTGTCACCCCACAGCAGCCTCACAGGAGGCTTCATTAGCATCACAATGGTTTCTTTTACATCTGCTGATCCCCTCTCTCACCCCAGATCTTGCTTTTCATCAAATTAAGATGGGACTCCTAGCTACCTTTGTACACAGAGAAAGGTCAAATTCATTGCTCCACAGGTCAGAGAGCAAAAATTCATAAAATTACCTTGAAAGTCAGAAGGGCAAAAATACCCATGGTCCTCAACAGGACAGAAGCTCAAGAAACGGGTATTTATTATAGTTCTAAGTCTTCACATGACCGTCTTTTGTCCCACATGACTTCTAGACCCAGAGATAAGCCTAGAATCTCAATCAATCTCTCTTTTTCTTTTTTCTCTCACACAGCACATACACAGACACAGACACAGACAGACAGACACACACACACACACACACTTGAACACAGACTGTCTCCCCCTCTTCCCTTTCCTCTCTAAAAATCCCTTGTTCTCTTAAGTAGATACAACCTTGGTATCCCCCCAATAGTGGAAAACAACCCCAACAAGTGCCTATGAAAAAAGCCTTTAAGACTCATGAATATTTAGCTCATCCTCATGTAAAATATATGACTTTGTGTAAGGATCAGGCGAACGAGGTGCATGATTTTTTTCTGATTTATGGGCCTGGAGACGGATTATTCATAGCAGAGCAGCTGTGTGGAAAGATTCATCCGCTGCAAAATGTGATTGTACATCAGGCAGTGTGTGGGAACGGAGCTATGACTAATGGCTGCTTTACATATAAATGAGAAGGTTTGTGCTAGGAACTGTAAAAAAATACAATCACTCAGCTGACGGGCAGGCTCCTTATGGAGGATGCAGGAGAGGGACCACTGGAAAGGCAGGTAGGCGAATAGATCCCCATCCCTACTCGGGGAAGGTGGGCCAGGTGGGGAGGACATAGAGAGTAGAGGGGGGGATAGGGAGCTTTGGAGAATCAGTCACTGTTCCTGATCCCTCTATATTTAACTCCACCTTCTAGGCTATATTGCAAGTGTGTCAGGGTAGAGTGTCCCAACAGAAGTCCTGCAAATCCTACATACACATCCAGAGGTGATGACCACGGTGCTGACTCTCCTGAGCTAAGCTTTGGGCTTTTGTGGGTTCAGGTCCATTTCAGAAGTAAGCCCCACACCCATTGGGCTAAACCTCTGAAGAGCTGAATGAATCTGAGGCTTCCCTCTGCCACGCCTCAGTCTCTCTTGCTTTCTGTCTGTTCATCTCTCTCCTCTCTTGTAGTGAGACAGACTGTCTAGACATTGCAGATGTGGACAGATGTTGGGTCTGTAATTTATAACAACGGCCTCCAGAAGGCAATTCCAATTTGTTTCGGTAAGGCTTTGAGTTACAGGCAGAAAAAATATCCTGTAAATACCGTTGACTTACATGGTAACTACACCAAGGGTTTACTTAGTGAACAATCACTAACTACAGCATAATTACATATCCCTGCAGATTACTGGAGAATTTAGTGTCACTGAGCAGGCAATGACCACCAAATCCAGTTTCTGGCTTTGGGAGGGCCTAGAGAACAAGGGAGTTGACCCACACTAAATAGGAATTTATGTCTGTTTCTTCAAATTATCAATTAGCCTCTATTGTGGGGAGCCTTCAGTTTTATCTACATCATAGAAAAACCTTCATAGCAAGCCCCAGGCAAGTGGATACTGATTGTTGCTTTCCACAGATATAGGTTTAGGCCCTGCAAACCCTCAGACAAGCCATGAGGCTAACGATTACCTTCCCCATTATCATAATGGGCCACACAGTCAGCAGCAGGGCTGAGAAGCACCAAGCCATCCTCACTTTGTCTTGGTGACCGATGACTCAACAGCTGTCCAGGCCGGCAGTGAGGCTGACTGGACCACCCAAGAGGACTCTGTGAAGACTCTGTTTGGATGTGGTCATTCTAATGGGAGATGGAAAGGTAAATTTTTAGAATACTTTTTCTAGAACTTCAGGCTGTTTCTTGCTACCATCTGGGGTGGTGTGAATGCGGGGGTGGGGTGGGGGGTGGGAGCAGAACACTGGTGCTAAGGCTAATCATAAACAGAGAAGTGAGCTGACCTTGATCACAGGGTTGGCAGCAGAAGCCACATTTGTAGTAGGGGTCTGTCATTTCTGAGAATTCTGACCAGCTGGTCCCTCTGGGATTAGGGGATCAGTGTTGGCTGGCAGCTGGGAGCTCGGGCTTCTCTGGATGTATAGGGTTGCAGCTGAAATAGCCATCAAGGTATCATTTGTGTCAGGCTGGGTGTAGGGGAAAGAGGGGGGTGGGAATAAAGAAGGCAGAGAAATGTGGAAATCAAATTAACACATTGACAAGGTTGGATACCAATTTTTAATCCATTGCCAGCCTCTTCTAGTTTGTTTCATATAATTGTTTCCCCACACACCTGTCCAGAGACCATCAAATAAAGCTTAAGCTTAATACACCTCTAGTACAGACCCCTAGGTTTCCAAAGACCCTGAAACAAATGCCTCGGCACTGTAAGGACAGATATTGCCTGGAGAGTCTTAATTCTTTTCAACCGTTAGTTCTGTGCTTTCTCATCTCCATCCCTGGCTCCTGTTTATGGTATGCTGGGTATCTGTCCAACTTGAGTGATATCTTGCTTCACCTGGAAAAGCAGGTCTACTTTAGAATGTCAGCAGCAACACAGCACCAAACACTAGCTGGGGCAGGCTACCTGGACCCAGGAAAGGAGTTAGGATTATAACCCAAACTACATTTACCTGGCAAGTATTTGTCATTGACTGTGACCTCAGTCTGATCTAGGAAGAGAGGTGTTTACTGCAAAGGATGGGGTTAGGAAGCAATTTATGTCTCTTTTTATTTTGTTTTGTTTTGTTTTTTATTTGTTTGAGACAAGGTCTCCCTGTAGCCCCAGCTGGCCTGGAACTTGCTATATAGACAAGGCTGGCCCCGAGATCTCTGTGAGATCTTCTTGCCTCTGCCTCCCAAGTGCTGGGATTAAAGGTGTGGACCACCATGCCTTGCCAATTTATGTCTTAAAAGCTTAAAGTTTTCAGCCTGGGCTACATGATAAATTCAAAGCTAGTGGGTAGAGTGCTTACCTAGCATGAACGAAGAAGCCTTGGGCTCCATCCTCAGCACCACACAAACCAGGTGTGTTGACACATGCCTATAACCCAAGCATTTAGGAGGTAAAGGCAGAAGGATCAGAACGTCAAGATTATCCTCAGTATAGCAAGTTTGAGACAGCCTATACTATAGGAGACCTTGTCTCAAAAAATAAAAATTTTAAGGTTTTGAGCCAGGCATAATAGTGAATGCCCTATAATCTTAGCACTTAGTAGGCTGAGGTAGGACTATCACAAATTCAAGGACAGCCTAGGCTATATAGTGTAACCATGACCTCCTCACCACCAGAACAAAGAGGGAGAAGTTTAAAGTTTGAGATGCAATGTCCAATAAGATTCCTGAGATTTATTTTTATGGAGACTTTATGCTACTTCAGGTTTCTAGTATTGATTGTAATGATCCTGCCAGGGAACTGTGAGATTTTCATCCTTCCGAGATGTGATGATGATAGCCAGGAGCCTTCTAACCCCAGAGATGCTTCTCAGGGCACCAGGCCTCATACAGTTTCCTGGCAATAGTGGGTATGGGTACTTGTACTTGCCACCCTGGAAGGATTATGGGTAGAAGAGGGGATGCCCTCTGGTCAAGGAGGACAAATGAGCTATCATAATGTTAATAGTGAACATGACTAGAGATGTTATTGTGCGGCAGGCATAGATTATCTCCTTGATGATACATCCATGCATTAAAGAAAAATTTACCCACTGCCATAGAGCAGAGGAAGCACATGGCACATAATCTCACTTTGTGTACTGACAACATTAGCTGGAAGGTTGAGAACAGTTTCTAGGTGTGGAGAATAAGAGCGAGTGGGAGAGGCATTTACAGGGATGCATATCCAGACATATCTGTAAGGAGGGAGCTTCAAGGTGCAGATGGGTGCTGCTACTCCAGAGCTGCAACTCAGGAAGGGAGTTGCCACTGGATTGTGAGAGAAATATTGAAAGGACCGATGTACATGTGTAAATATGTGCATGAATGTATGTGTACATAAAACATGCATACCCACATTTCTGTATCACTTGGTTCATAAACAGTTTTAAATGAATGAAAAAGGACCATGTAGACTATATTTCAAGAGGTGCTCAATTCTGTAGTCACGGCAGCAGGATTCTGTTTCCCACTCTAGATTGTTTTGTGGGCCTCTTGATGGGCTAACCCAAGCCTAGGGTGTTGGAGGGAGACTGAACAGGATGGGAAAGAGCTCACCTTTAGGTGTTTCACAATGGCTTAAGGTCAGTTTTAGGTGTCTAGATTTAATCATTTGTTCCCGACAGGTCTGATGCCTGAGAACATTACATGAATCTAGAGTAAGGTCTGGATATGGGAACGCACAATCTGGAGCCCAACATTAGTATTTTTCTAATACTGACCCTGGGGATTTCAAAGTAGTTTGTTTGAATACGATAGAAGGCCAGGGGCTTTGGGGCTAGGAAGCCTAGGGTTGAGTCCTAGCCTTTCTACTTTTTAGCTTCCCATCCATTCATCCACTCATATATTCAGTGAGCAGCCATCATGTACTAGGTGTGTGCCTCCTTAGGCATAACGTTTAAATTCAGCTACTTTCAATTTCCTCATCTCTGAGGCAAGAATAACATACCTACATGTCACAGCTGTACACAGCTGACATTCAATAAATGCTGTTACTATCACTAGTAAGAATGTTCTGGGGCTGGAGAGATGGCTCAGTGGTTAGGAGCATCGACTGCTATAGCAGAGGACCTGGGTTCGATTCCCAGGACCCACATGGCAACTAAGAACTGTCTTGAAGCTGGGTGTGGTGGCACATGCCTTTAATCCTAGCACTCAGGAGGCAGAGGCAGGCAGATCTCTGTGAGTTCAAGGCCAGCCTGGTCTACAGAGTGAGTTCCAGGCTAGCTGGGGCTATAGGGAGAGGAAACCCTGTCTAAAAAAAAAAAAGAATGTTCTAATTATAGCATTTAATAATGCCTTTCATTTGCTGACATTTCCTCCCTCTAATGGTTGATCTACATTTGGAGGAGTTTGAGCAAGAATTTTGTGAGTCCCCAGATGATTACTTCTTATAGGTAACTTTGACAGTGGGTGATGATGATTCTTCTCCGGCACAAGGCAGTCCAAGACAGGTTTGGCCCTGTAGTTGTCCTCTTTGCTTTTCTATCTTTCTCTCATACTATGAGCTCTTCATTATGTTTTCACATGTTTAGCATGTGGCTGCAGTGCCTTTGAGAGTGCCATGCAAAAGGCAAATGTGGGGCTAGAGAGATGACTCAGTAGTTAGGAGCATGTACTGCTTTTGCAGAGGACAAGGTTTGGTTCCCAGCACCCACATTGGGTGGCTCACAACTACCTTTAACTCCAACTCCAGAGGATCAACACCCTCTCTGGCCTCTGAAGGCACGTTATTCATGTGCACACACTCACATACTGAATGCACACATACATTTAAAAGAATTTATTTTTCTTTTCTTTTGTTATTTTCATTTCACATTTTGAGTGTATTGCTAGCATGTGTGTAAGTGCACCCATGTCATGCAATGCCTTCGGAGGTCAGAGGGGGTGTCAGATCCCCCTGGAAGTAGAGTTATAGATGGTAGTTAGCTTCCATGTGGGTGCTGGGAATCCAACCTGGGTCCTCTATAAGAGCAGCCAGTGCTCTTAACTGCTGAGCCATCTCTACAGTCTCCAAAATAATTTTCTTAACCTTAATAAATTAATAAATTAATAATAATAATAATAATAATAATAAAGACAGGGGCAGAAGAGATGGCTCAGCAGTTACGAGCACTGGCTGCTTTCCAGAATACCTAGGTTCAATTCCCAGCACTTACCTGGCAGCTAACAATTGTCTGTTAACTTCACTTCCAGGGGATCTGATGCCCTCTTCTGGTCTCCTTGGGCATTGCAAACACTGGTGCACTTACATACAAGCAGGTGAAATACTCAAACATATAATATAGACTTTTTATTTTGGTCTTTTTGAGACAGGGTCTCCCATTAGCCCCAACTGTCCTGGAACTCACTATGTAGACCAGGCTGGCCTTGAACTCACAGAGATCTGCCTGCCTCTGCCTCCCGAGTGCTGGGATTAAAGGCATGCATCATCACACCTGGCCAGAAATATATTTCTTTTTTTTTTTTTTTTTTGGTCTTTTCAAGACAGGGTCTCCCTGTAGCCCCAGCTGTCCTGGAACTCACTCTGTAGACCAGGCTGGCCTGGAACTCACTCTGTAGACCAGGCTGGCCTGGAACTCACTCTGTAGACCAGGCTGGCCTGGAACTCACTCTGTAGACCAGGCTGGCCTGGAACTCACTCTGTAGACCAGGCTGGCCTGGAACTCACAAAGATCCCCCTGCCTCTGCCTCCCAAGTGCTAGGATTAAAGGCGTGTGTCACTACGCCCGGCCAGAAATATATTTCTTTTAAAGACAGATGTTGCTGGATGAATAAAGAAAGGTGCAGGGTTTCTAGTATTGTAATGATCCTGCAGGCCTCTCATTGCTTCATTCAATAAATATTATTCAAATTAAAAAAAAGAAAAAAACTATTATTCATCTCCTCCAATATCTCTAGGACACTATGTTAGGTGTGAGAACATAATGGTGAGTGAAACAGACAGGGTCCCTGTCCATGTAGAGTTCAGAGTTGAAACAGACAGGGTCCTTGCCCATGTAGATTTCAGAGTTGAGCAGGAGAATGCAGGCTATAATCAAATAGTTACAAAAGGATGCAAGTGATACAGGAAAGCATATGAAGGGGGAACTGACCAAATCTGAGTCAAAGCTTTTCCAGGGCACAGCATGTCCACCTGCTGACATGCAAAGTGGGAGCTTAGGCCCAGCTGCATTGTGGGTAGGCTGGTATTGCTGCTATTCCTGGGGGAAGTCTTCCCTTCCCCAGTTGCTGCTTCCAGCACAGCACATCCAGACATCAGAGGAAGGTGAATACCACCGTGAGCACGAAGCCAAGATGCTGGAGAAGTATTTTCTGGTCTTTTATCCCAAGAGCAAGAGGACACCATTGTAGTGCTTTAAGTTCAGAGAGAGTAGTGGTGTTAAGTTCTTTAGGCAGCAGATGGCAGAGACTTTGGAGTGGGGCAGGAGAAGGGACTGGAAGTGGAGACTATAATGAGCCATGTGTTTGGCAGGTTGAAAGGGCCTACTCCTGATAGCTTGGGGCCTGCAGCTGCAGGTGGAGGTGAGGGGAGAAGCACAGATGACTTGCTCTGATCATCTGTCTGCTTCTTGAAGACTTTCATGAAAGGTCTCCCTTCTCATCCACAGGTGAGTTCAGTTCTCAGAGTCTTTAGAAGTGGATGGATTTCCATTTCCAGAAGATGAAGAGTGGACGAGGAGCCCTGCTGACTCTGGGAAACACTTAGAGGTCATTTTCCCCAAGTAGCCCCTTGCTATTTAGGCACACACATCCATGTCCCCAACTCACCCAATCCCAAACATATGCACTCTCCATCTCTCACTCCTCAGACCTACACAGACTTCCAAACACTCCCACAGGCTACTGGCCTCATTTATCCTCCTCTCCCCAAAGCCTCCATGCCCCTCCTTTCCCTTCTCTCCTCTTGAGCCCCCATCGCAGCCCCTGCCTCCCTCTGCTTCCACTTCACTCTATTAAGAAACAACCACCCTACAGAAGCCCCTGCCCCTGGCGGCTGCTCCCTGAGCCCCGCCCGTCCTCCCTCCTCCTGCTCCTCTCCCTGACAGATGCCTCAGAGCCCCGGGCCGCAGTTAAGGTGACGAGATGCAGCAATTCTTTATGAACATTTCATTCCTGCTCGCTACACGACGTAAATTAGATGGTGTGTTACATTCGGGCAATAAGAGAGATATGTCACCACGACGCTGGCCCATTGGATGGAGAGGGTAATCCTGCCGTGAATTTCATTACTGCTTTTATATAGACAGAATTAGCTCGGTGACAGCGAGCCTGATTGTCTTTCACTAGGGGTTTGGCGAAGAGCTGAAAGGATTTCACCCTGATGTGCACACTACTGAGTGACCCCGCTCACCAGCGGCTCCACTGATTGCTTTGCACCTTGCAGACACGCAACTGGCTCAGCCTCTCGCCTGCCTCGCCTCCCTCCCAGTCTCCAGCCCACCCCGCCTGGCTTTCTCTTGAAGCAAGAAGAAAAGAGACCTAATGGAGGAGTCACAAGGTCACGAAGGGAAATGTGGGGGGGGGGGAGCCAGGTGGCAGAGCTAAAAACAAAGCAAAAACCATCTCTTTCTAACCAGGGTCTCCTGACTGGGTTCTGGGGTCACTCACTCTTGCCCTCCCAGGAATGAGTATGGAAGACCACGTCCCTCTAGCCAGGAGAGCATCTTCCTGGGTCTCCTCAGCACAGACTGTGCAGCTTTTGTCAGGCTCCTGCCCCATGCTCTCCTGTGTCTCTAGAATGGATTCGCTTCTTACACGTGCCCCTCTTAACTGATCTAGTCACCCTACACCTTTATGCATAACACTCAACAGAGACACCCCCAATCCAGGGGCCGGGCCCTATGGAAGACTGGCATAGTGCCTGTACATGCTGACAAGTCTCCTAGGGATGTCAACCCAGTCAACTGAGTTCCCTCATTAGCCCCATCCAGCTGTCTGAGCTCCAGGACAGGGTTCCTGCCTTTGTTTCCTTACCTCCGAAATGGGAGTATTAGCTACTGTGGTGGGTGCCTCTGTGCAACAGTGCTGAAAGTCATTTCCAGTTAGTCCCTGCTGTTACCTGTCAGCCTGCCTTGCCCTTGCCTCCTCTGCTGTACAAGCTGCCCTGCTTACAATTACATCCCTTTCCTAGTATAGCCTGCACCTATTACTGGTACTATGGGCACAGGAAGGCTTGTCACTTCTGACTGGGTCAGGACCCTTATGAAGGGCCACCTGGCTCCTGTGGTTGGCTAAAGCCTCTTTGGAGACCGAGGCATAGCCCAGCTTCTCTCTCTACCCAGCCCTGCATCTTTCCAATTTCTTCTCAGTACCGAGTGGTTGAATTCTTGCACCAAATGCTCCATCTCTGTCAGCTTCTAGATCTAACCTGAGAACAGTACCTGGCCTGCTCGCCAATGGAGCCTCTACAGGATGAAAGTGTTGTATATAGTGCCATGAGAGATACAGGTGCCCTTGGCCATCCTGGCTAACATCTGCACAAGCCTGGTGACCTGATTTGGTTCCTGGATCCCACATAAAGGTGGAAGGAGAGAATCGTTTCCACGAGATTGTCCTCTGACCTCTATATAGCACAGTGGCACATGCTCCTCTCCCTACAAGAATAAGTAAAACATTTCAAAATAAATAAGCCTAAGATCTCTTTCTCCTAGAGATAAGGAGGAGGCTTCCGGTGTCCTGGCCATATACTAATACTCTTCCAAGTGTTTCACTCCTGGGCTTACAGCTTCATCAGCCCTCTGGAATGAATGGCTAATGGAAGCCTTGCCAGGAGAGTGAGGTCTCTGTCCTGTGCTTGCCCTTGGCTCTGACTGGGAGCCAGGCTTCCCAGTGAGGCAATGCCCAGGTTTCTTCCTCTGGAGCTTTCGTTGCAAGGCTGCAGACGCTGAGCAGAGCCTGGGAGCTGGGGGATAAAGTTTCTCACCCCACCCCCACCCTTGCCTGACGTCACAGCCCTCACTTCCTGACACTAATTGGTTACCTTGGAAACAAGTTCCTTAAAATGCAGGATGACTTAATGTGGTAGGAGGGAGAGCCACAGGAACCAGCCTTGTCACAAACAAAGAAGTCATAGAGACCCACAGAATCAAGCAGAGCTGCCCAGATTTCATCTCTCTCCCTGGCACACATGTCTGGTGTCATGAAGTTTGCCAGCTCAGGAAATGCCTTCCACATTGGCGGCCCAGGTTTCTTAGCTTCTTGGGCCTTAGTTAGGACCACACAAAGCTAATCCTAATTCATTATTCCTGCCACTTCCTACTTTATTTGGGAGTTTTTCTTGTTTTTGAATGGAGAGATCATATTGTAAAATCACAGTCCAAGGCAAAAACAAATAACAACAACAAAATCCCTGTCACTGACCCCAGAACAAGTAGATATCAGAAGTTACATATGCATTCTCTTCAAGTGCCAGATCAGAAGTGATCTCTCTCTCTCTCTTCTGGCGTTTTTGAGACAGGGTTTCCCTGTAGCCCCAGCTATCCTAGAACTCACTATGTAGACCAGGATGGCCTTGAACTCACAGAAATCGCCCTGCCTCTGCCCCGTGAGTGCTGGGATTAAAGGCATGCCCCACTACACCAGCAGAAGTGATCTCTTCTAAGAAACTGTCATTCATTCGCCAATCCTCCACTCTTACACACACACACACACACACACACACACACATACACACCTTTCTCCACTTACTTATACATTTTTTAGTCGTTCATTCAACAAATGCTTACCTGACTCTGTGATATTAAGAGTCTGCACCAAGCCCAAAGGGTACCTCCAGGAGCTGACAGGACTCTGCCCTTACTGAGCTCACAATGTTCATCTTATACCATGTCCTTCAACCCTCACACGCTCATTCTTTACTAAGTATCTCAGATTTTTGTTTTTTTTAGATTCTGGTTGCCCACCATGGCAAGTTCTCTGAATGGAGAAAGGAAGAGGTTGAGCCTGTTAATGCCCATCCTTGTGGCTATGAAACCCTAAGATTTCAGACCCCTCCATGTCCTATCCTGCTTTATAGGTTTCTAAATCCAAATTATAGTCAAGGGCCAGTGAGATGGCATTTGCCACCAAGGCTGATGACATAAATTCAATCCCTGGCACTCACACTGCTAGGAGAGAACGACTCCCACAAGCTGCCCTCTGACCTCCACATGTGTGCGTGTCATGGTATGAACAATTCCCATCTCACCCACAAATGAATAAATGTAATTTAAAAAATCTTGCCAGGCGTGGTGGCACACGCCTTTAATCCTAGCACTTGGGAGGCAGAGGCAGGCAGATTTCTGTGAGTTCAAGGCCAGCCTGATCTACAGAGTGAGTTCCAAGACAGCGGGGCCTACAGGGAGACCCTGTCTCAAAAAAGACCAAAAAAAAAAAAAACGTTTTTGAAAAATTTCACATTATAAGCTACAACTCCCCACTAGTTTTCCAAGAATCCTGGAGTCTTTCTCTCTCGAGGCCAAGGAGCAGAGGAATGAATGGGACTTGAGGATGTGAGCAGAAAGGTATCCTCCTGCCACATGTCCCCTGGAGTTCATGTGAAGATACCAGACACACAGCCATGATTCTGTGCACTCCTGTCCTTTCATCACACTTAAGCACATTTCTTGGTTGGTACCAGTCATTGTGACTTCTAAACCCAGCACAGAGGTGTGGGCATGTGTGTGATTCCACTTATGAACATGAATGAGCATGTGTTCAGGGGAAGGGGGTTTTAGGAGTATGTCTCTATATGTGTTGGGTTTTTCTTTTTTTCCAAATGCTTGACTTTTTTCAAAATGGCTTAGAGCACTACTGTCATTTATGGGGTTTAAAATGTCAGAACAGGGCCCGAGGGGAGGCAGGGGAGATTAAACTGCAAACAGTGAAGGTTATAGATGACGTTTCTGATAGGCTGACAGGCAGACTCAAATGATGCTGCACTTTAGTAATCATTTAAACACACACACACACACACACACACACACACACATTCCTCAGTTCATCTCTCCATATTTTAATGGCATGTTCTGAAGGCTAAAATCATAAAAGTCCATGTCTAGAAAACCATAGCTTTGCTCTCAGGCTGCTGGGTAGCAGCCCTCTGTGGGGTGTGTACACATACTTCAGCTGCACCTGCCTGTGCAGTATATGCACCTATTTCCCCTTCTCTCTATGTAGTGCTTTTGGTTTATCATTGTTGTTCTTGTTTTGTAGCCCAAACTGACTTTGAACTCTGTGTAGCTGAGAAGGACCATGAAGTTCTGATTCTCCAGCCTCCGCTTTCTGAGTGCTGGGATCACAGGCATGCACCATCACACCTGGTTAAAGCAGTGTTGGGGATAGAACCCAGGGTATAAACAACAAACAAAAACCCTGTCACTTTGTGTTTGTTAGGAAAGCGCTCTACCAACAGAGCTACATCCCCAGCCCTCTTTGGTTTAGTTTAATTCTTTTTTTTTTTTTTTGGTCTTTTTGAGACAGGGTCTCCCTGTAGCTCTGGCTGTCCTGGAACTCACTCTGTAGACCAGGCTGGCCTCGAACTCACAGAGACCCACGTGCCTCTGCCTCCCATGTGCTAGGATTAAAGGTGTGTGCCACCACGCCCGGCATTTATTTATTTCTGTACGTGTATGAATGTACTGTTTGCATGCAAGTTTGTGCATCCATGTCGTGCAATGCCGCGGAGGTCAGAAGAGGGTGTCGGATTCCCCTGGAACTGGAGTTCTCCTGGAATTGGAGTTTCAGACGATTCTCAGCCGCCATGTGGGTGCTGGGGATTGAACCTGGGTCCTCTGTAAGAGCGGTTGGTGCTCTTAACCGCTAGGCCACCTCTCCAGCCCAGGTTTAGTTTAATTATACCACACTTCCACACAGTGCCTAATTAACAAAATAGTATAATAATATAATTAATAGTATGCATCACAGTCAATAGTCTTTCTGAGCTTAATAATTTGTATAATACACTAGGTAAGGTTCAGATCCTTGCTTCATCAAGATAAGGAAAAAGCCTCAGTGAAGTCTGATGTGTTGGCCAAGACCACCCAACTAGAAAAAGACAAGGCTAGTATTGTTTTTATACTTAGGCAGAGTGCCTCTCCCACTTTGAGACAAGGCCTTCCAATGTAGTAGTCTAGGGTAGGCTTCACTACTTAGTCCAAGCTGGCCTTGAATTCTTGATCCTTCTGCCTTAGCCTCTCAAGTGCTGTGATTATAAGCTTGTATCACCAAGCACAGATTTCAGAGTCCTTTTCTACAGACGGTGGTTCTTTTTTTTTTTTTTTTTCTTTTTGAGAAAGGGTGTCCCTATAACCCCAACTGGCCTGGAACTCACAGAGGTCTACCTGCCTCTGCCTCCCAAGTGCTAGGATTAAAGGCGTGCACCACCATGGCTGGCTTAAAGACAGTTCTTAGCCACCATGTGGAATCGAACCCGGGTCCTCTGCAAGAGCAGTCAGCGCTCTTAACCATTGATCCATCTCTCCAGCCACAGACTGTAGTTCTAATGCTGGCTATACATTAGAATCAGCATCAAAGCATTAAAACCTATCAATACATAGGCTTCCTCCCAGAGACTCTGAGACAGTGTTTGCTGTGTTTGTTTTGTTTTATTTGTTTGTTTGAGTCAAAATCTTACTCAGACTGGCTTTGAACTTGCAGCTATTCTGCCTAGCTTTCCTAGTGCTGGGATCACAGACATGCATGGTTTTTTGGTGGAGTTTTGTGGTTGTTGTTTTTGTGGTTGAGACAAGGTCTCATTCTGTTGCCCTGACTGACTTTAAACTCACAGTGATCCTCCTGTCTCAACTTCCTCAGTGCTAGCAACACAGGCCTGAGTTACCATGCCCACTTTGTGGTATTTTAAAAAATTTTTCTTTTATTTTATTTTATTTTATTTTATTATTTTATTTTATTTTATTTTATTATTTTATTTTATTTTATTTTATTTTATTTTATTTTATTTTATTTTATTTTATTTTATTTTATTTTATTTTATTTTATTTTGTGAGACAGGGTGTCCCTGTAGCCCCAGCTGGCCTTGAACTCACTATGCAGACCAGACTGGCCTTGAACTCACAGAGATCCATCTGCCTCTGCCTCCCAAATGCTGGGATTAAAGCTGTACCACCACACTGGGCTATGTACTTTTACTCTATGTCTATGAGTATTTTGCCTGCATGTACATAGGTGTGCCACATGCATACACTGCCTGTGGATGCCAGAAGAGGGCGTCAGATCCTCTGGAACTGGAGTTACAGAAAGTTGTTCTCTGCCATGTAGATGCTGGAAACTGAATCTGGGTCCTTTGTAGGAACAGCCAGTGCTCTTAGCCGCTAAACCTTCTCTACAGGCCCTTGTGATATGTTGGGTTTTTTTGTTTGTTTGTTTTTTTGTCTTTTCGAGACAGAGTCTCCCTGTAGCCCCAGCTGTCCTGGAACTCACTCTGTAGACCAGGCCGGCCTTGAACTCTCAAAGATCTGCCTGCCTCTGCCTCCTGAGTGCTAGGATTAAAGGCATGCACCACCACGGCTGGCTGTGGTATGTTTTTAAAGGTCCAGTACCTCAGGCAGGTTGAGACCAGCTTGAGACTTCCAGGACTTGGAGGCCATACTCACATCATGTCCTGTGAATGAGTTCCCACTCCATCCTCCTCAAGGTGTGTCTCTACCTTGACTTTCCCACGGACTTTTTCTTAGGATGATGTGATTCTCAGTTTCTTCTGCCTGGCCCTGCTCCTACATCCTCTCGGTGTTTGCCCAGCTCAGGCTGGTTAAGGAAGAGGTTGCTGGCTGAATACCACATGGTTGGCTACCTGTAAGGGTGAGACTGTTGTTCTACCAAGAGTGAGGGAGGAATATCACTTTTTTTTTTTTGGTCTTTTTGATACAGGGTCTCCGTTTAGTCCCAGCTGGCCTGGAGCTTGCTATGTAGACCACGCTGGCTTTGAACTCACAGAGATCCACCTGCCTCTGCCTCCTGAGTGTGTGCTACCACACCAGGCAGGAAAATCACTTTCACCTAGGCCCATGGCCAGAAGGTAAGAAGAGCTGTCTCAGTGACCTAGGAGGAAAGAGGAAAGGAGACCAAAAGGAGAGAAAGGAGGAAAGGAAACTGGCCACATAACTGCTAAAGCCCATGCTCTGTGCTCCTTCATTTGGCCCTCTTGCAAAACAGGCAACAGCACAGGCTGATGGAGATCTATTCGGACTTGAATCCTAGTTTCTGCCCAGTAGCTATATGAATCTGGGAATGTGTTTGACATTATTGTGCCTTACTTTGCTTAGCTTTAAAATAGCAATGATGGTCATACCTGCCTCCTAGTCTCTGGGAGAATTTGATGAGCCCATGTAAAGCCCCTAACATTGTATAAGTACCGTCAGGGAGATAAAGTCTAGGATTATGTGATGTGAGTTGTGTGTGTGTGTGTGCGTGTGTGTGTGTGTGTGTGTGTGTGTGTGCCAGAAGCCAACCTCAGGTGTCATTCCTCAAAGCAGTCTACCTTGTTCATTTTTTATTAACATGAAATAGTAAACAACTTTATTACATGAGCTATGAATGACCTATTTGCCTTTCTGGGCTCCGATCTTCCTCAGATAGAACTCTAGTCTACTTTGCTTTTGAGGCAGGATCATTTAGGTTAGGCTAGCTGGGCAACAAACCCCAGGGATTCTACCTGTCTTTGCCTCCTTAGTGCTGGGAGTACAAATGTGCACCACCACACACTCAGCCTTATACATGGGTACAGAGACTTAAACTCAGGTCTGCAAGCTTGGCAAGTGCTTTATCAACTGAGCTATGTCCCTACCCTTGCCATTTACTGTTTTTTTATTATATTGTTTGTTTGTTTGTTTGTTTGTTTGATACAGGGTCCCCCTGTAGCCCCAGGTGGCCTGCAACTCACTATGTAGACCAGGCTGGCCATGATCTCAGAAAGCCACCTGCCTCTGCCTCATGAGTGCTGAAATTAAAAGTGTGTGCCACCATGCCCAGCTAAATTCAAGTTTTATTTATTTTTTATTTATTTATTTATTTTTTTCATGTCTCCCCATTCACAATACAGACCAGGCACAGTGGCCTAGGCTGAGGTGTACATGGGGTAGGTTTGCTCTGCCTCCTTTCTATACAGTCAGTGGTGAGCACTAGGAGGCCTAAATTCAAGTTTTTAAATGGATGGATATGAAGTTCTTTTTCTTTTTCTTTTTTTTCTTTTTTTTATTTTTATTTATTTCTGTACGTGTATGAATGTACTGTCTGCATGTAGGTCTGTTCACCCGTGTCATGCAATGCCGCAGAGGTCAGAAGAGGGTGTCGGATTCCCCTGGAACTGGAGTTCTCGTGGAATTGGAGTTTCAGTCGATTCTCAGCCGCCATGTGGGTGCTGGGGATCGAACCCGGGTCCTCTGTAAGAGCGGTCGGAGCTCTTAACCACTAGGCCATCTCTCCAGCCCCGGATATGAAGTTCTTAATATTCTTTTAAGCTCTTTAGTATCTTTATTCAGCATGCCGCCCTAATCCCCCACAACCAGATGTATGTCTCAATTAGAGGTGGGTGTGGTGAGTGGTCTAGTTCAGAGCTAGGTATGTGCAAGGCTATGGGTTGGGTTTCTAGAACACCACCATAGGAAAAAAAAAGTCAGGGCTGGAGAGATAGCTAAGAAGTTAGAGCATTAACTACTCTTGCAAAGGACCTGCATTCAATTCCTGACACCCACATGGCTAAAAATTGTCCATGACTCCAGTTCCAGGGGATCTGATGCCTTCTTCTGACCTCTATGGGCCTTACACAACATGGGTGCACTTACATGTATGCAGGCAATATACTCATACACATTTAAAAAGGTGGGGGGGGCAGCCAGGAACGGTGGCTCACACATAGAATACCAACACTTGGGAAGCAGAGGCAAAAGAAATGGCTACATATTAAGTTCAAGGTTAGCATAGGTCACCTCCCCCCCCAAAATACCCTTAATATTTTTTATTCACCCTAAAACTATTCTACTTCTTCTAGTCTCCATATATCACCATCTAGGGCAAGAATCTGGTGCTATCCAGGGATCCTTTCCCTTGGCCGTGTCCTACATCTATTCAGACATCAAATCCCATCAATTATTTCTTTAATTTAATTAAAAATTTGTTTATTGGTCTTTTTGAGACAGGGTCTCCCCATAGCCCCAGCTGGCCTAGAACTTTCTATGTAGACTGGACTAGAGAGATCCACCTGCCTCTGCCTCCCGAGTGCTGGGATTAAAGGTGCGTGCCACCACACCTGGCTATTCTCTCTCTTTCTTTCTTTCTTTCTTTCTTTCTTTCTTTCTTTCTTTCTTTCTTTCTTTCTTTTTAATTTTATTTATTTCTGTATGTGTATGAATGTACTGTCTGCATGCAGGTTTGTGCACCCGTGTTGTGCAATGCCTCGGAGATCAGAAGAGGGTGTCGGATTCCCCTGGACCTGGAGTTCTCCTGGAATTGGAGTTACAGACGGTTCTCAGCCACCATGGTGGCTGGGGATCGAACCCCGGTCCTCTGAAAGAGCAGTCGGCACTCTTAACTGCTAGGCTATCTCTCCAGCCCCCTTTCTTTTCTTTCTTTCTTTCTTTCCTTCTNCACCTTCAGGCAAAGGCAGATGATGGCAACGCTGGGAAGCAGAACTTAAAGGAACCCGGGGGGCAGAGCAAACCCCACCATTAGTATTTAGGGAACGTGAGTCCCAGAGGATGAAAGAGAGACTAGGAGAGGAAGGCTAAGATGGTCAGAGATGCTGAGACAGAGGTGGAGAGACATTACCAGAAGGGCTGCAGAGAGACAGGGAGGAAGGCATGAGGGAAGAAAAGGAGACAAGAGGGTGGGAGAGAGGCAGAGAAGGGGGAGGGAGGAGAGAGACAGAGAGAGCCAGTTGCTTTATTCATGGCTGGCGATATTATAGACTGAGTGAAAATCACATTATCGTAATGGGAAAGTTAGAGTTGCTGAGATGATGCCCTGAAGCCTCGGCGCTGATTGGGGTGTGATTGCTATCTGTATTTATATGTAGAAAGCAAAGTTCACTGCCAGTTCAAGATGGTGGCGGCTGCTTTATGCAACATAATTCTTCAGTAGGGAGACGCCCGGAGCAAGCCACTGAGCAAGCAAGCTGGGAGTAGGAATGCGAGCCCAACGGGAGCAAAGGCCCGAGCAGACGCTGGAGAGAGCACCAGAGCCTGGGGTGGAGCTCAGCTGCCAAGGACAGAGATGAGAGCTGGAAAGAAGCCAGCGCAGTCCATGGCCTGGGTGGGCTAGGGCTAGGGGACCAAGGGGTGGCAAAGAGCTGGGGCGTCCGCCATCCCTTGTCTGGACCACTCAGCTGAGCATTCTCTGCTGGAAAAGAGGTGGGGGAATCCCAAATACATTTCTGGGCTAGGGCTAGACTTTCAAAAGTCTTAAATCTTAGCTGGGCCTGGGGGCTCAGGCCTGTAGTCCCAGAACCTGATAGCTGAAGCAGGTAGATTGCCAATAGCTCAAGGCAGGCTGGGCCATACTGTGAGTTCAAGACTAGTCTTGGGTACATAGTGAGACCCCGCCTAAAAAATGAATTCCTGGGGCTGGAGAGATGGCTCAGGACCCGGGTTCGATTCCCAGCACCCACATGGTGGCTAAGAATCGTCTTCAACTCCAGTTCCAGGGGAATCCAACGCCCTCTTCTGACCTCCGCGGCATTGCACAACTCGGGTGCACAAACCTACATGCAGACAGTACACTCATACACATAAAAATAATAAATTTTTAAAAATTTAAATATTTTATTTATTTATTTATTTAGTGTATAAGTGTATTGCCTGCACCTGTGTCATGCAATACCTGTGGAAGTCAGCTGCCACGTAGGTGTTGGAAACCAAACCTGGGTCCTCTGCAAGAGCAGCCAGTGCTCTTAACTGCTAAACCATCTCTCCAGCCCCACCAATGCTTTCTTGAGGCTCTCTCCAGCCTATCACCCTTCAGTGTTTCCACCTAGAGGGAAACTCTGTCTCAAAAAAAAAAAAGAGTTAAAGTCCAGATCAAGGCATACCTTTTTATGTGTCTACGAGGGCATTTCGGAAAGGATTACCTGAGAAAGAGAGACCTGCCTTGATGGCAGTTGCTCCATCCCCCATCCCCAGGGACTCAGGCCTTGGATGAAAAAGGAAAAAGAAGGAGCTGTGTGCTGACGGTCCGGCCCCCTCTTCTGTACTTCTGGCCCATCATGATGTGAAGAGCTCTGACTCCCAGGTGACAGATAAACCTCTGAGACCATAAGCAAAATAAACCCTTCCTCTTGTAAGTCATTATGGCCCATATTTTGGTCACGTGACACAAAGCTAACTAATATACTTGCTGTGTTCTGATTTGCCTGCTTTCATACTTGCCTCCCTCAGTGGAGTGTGGCCCCCTAGAGTGCATGAACCATGTCTTATTCCTCTTAGAGAAGAAGATCAGACTCTTAGTCCTTAGTAAGTTCACAGACAGACCCTTGGCTAAATAAAGCTCAAGTAAGAATGTTTTGGTTTCTAACTCTGGACCTCAAAGAGTAGCATCATTCCTACTATAGCCACTGGAGAGAGGCTGTGTGTGGGACGGGATCCAAGTTAGCCTCTGGCCATACTCTCTGTCCTGAGTCCTTCCCCTGGGACTGGCTCAGTGAGGCTGACTCCTCAGGCCCCAGAGCTACCAGCTCTAACCTCTGCAACCTCTTCAGACTCATTCCTGGTCTGAAGAAAGTAAGGAGAACCTCTCTCCCTCTTCCATGCGAGTTAAGATTAGAATATCTCCAAAGGAACTTTTTAAAGAGAAGCCAGGAAAACCTGAAGTAACCAAACAGAACATTTAGAAATATAGAAATAGGTGTGGAGGTATACACCTTGATCCCAGCACTCAGGAAGCAGAGGCAGGCAGATCTCTGTGAGGCCAAGGCCAGCCTGGTCTACCTAGTGAGTTCCAGGCCAGCTGGGGCTGCATAGTGAGACCCTATCTCAAAAACCCCAAAACCAAACAAACAAAAAATGAAAAACAAATACAACGAAGATGTCTGATTTTAACTGTTAGTCCTGCTTAAGACAGTATGCTCAAGAGTCACTTTCTAAACTGGTTACAGTGGCGCAGGCACACTGCAGTCTCAGCTGGTAAGGAGGCTGAGGCAAGATGATAGCTCCAACCCTAGAGTTTGGGGCCAGATTGTTCATAGTAAGACTTCACCTGAAGAGAGGGGTAAGGGAAGAAAAAGACAAATTCAGTGGTAGAGCACTTGCCTAGCATGTGTGAGTTCCTAGATTCTGTAGCCTAGTAACACAAAAAGGAAAAATAAAATAAAATAGGACTGGTAAGATGGCCCAGGGCATAAAGGTGCTTGCCGCCAAACTGGCAACATGAGTACTAAATTCAATCCCTGGAATCACATGGTGGGTCCTCCACAGGTACATTGTGGCACACAGACACACAGATACATAGACACACACACACACACATACACATACAAATAAATAAATGCATTATTTATTTTAGTAAAATATTTTATTTATTATTTTTATCTCATGTGTATGAGTGTATTGCCTGCATGTACTTAAGTATGTCCTTGTCATCCAATGTTCACGGAGGTCAGAAGAGGGTGTTGGATCTCCCTGGAAGTGGAGTTATGGATTGTTGTTAGATACCATGTGGGTGCTGGGAATCGAACCTAGGTCCTCTGCAAGAATAGTCAGTGCTCCCAACCACTGAGCCATCTCTTCAGCTATTTATTATTTATTTATTTATTTATTTATTTATTTATTTATTTATTTATTTACAGGTTTCCCTGTAGTCCCAACTAGCCTCAAACTTACTCTGTAGACCAGGCTGGCCTTTATCTCACAGAGGTCTGCCTGCCTCTGCTTCATGAGCGTTATTTATTTATTTATTTACAGGTTTCCCTGTAGTCCCAACTAGCCTCAAACTTACTCTGTAGACCAGGCTGGCCTTTATCTCACAGAGGTCTGCCTGCCTCTGCTTCATGAGCGCTGGTATACACCTGACCCCAAATGTAACTTTTTTGTGTGTGTGTGCTTTAATCCCAAAATCTCAACAGAGAGCTGCCTTCCCCTACCTCCCGGGTGCTGGGATTAAAGGTGTGTGCCACCATGCCCGGCCCCAAATGTAATTAAAAAAACTTTTTTTTCTTTTTGCTAGAGGTGATGGTGTAGGCCTTTAATCCCAGCACTTGGAAGGCAGAGGCAAGCAGATCTCTGAGTTCAAGGGCAGCCTGGTCTACATATCAAGTTACAGGCCAGCTGGGGCTACAGGGAGACCCTGTCTCAAAAAGACCCTCCAAATGTTTTTCTTTTTTAAAAATATTTTTATTTATTATTTTTATTTTTGTATGTATATGAATATATTGCCTGCATGTATGTGAGTGCAACCATGTCATCCAATGTCTGTGTAGGTCGGAAGAGGGAGTCAGATCCCCTGGAACTGGTGTTATAGACAGTTAGTTGTTAGCCATCATGTGGGTGCTGGAATCAAACCTGGGTTCTCTGCAAGAGAAGATAGTACTCTTAACCACTGAGTCATCTCTCCAACCACTTAAAATGTGTTTTTCAAAGAAAAAATATATGCCATTTAGAGCCAGGAATGATGATGGTACATTCCTATAAACCCAGCACTCTGGAGGCAGAGGCAGGAGGACTGTTGCAAGTTCAAGGCTATCCTGGGCTACGGAAAGAGTTCTAGGCCAGCTAAACCTACCTAGAAAAAAAAAAGTTTAAATTAAGAGTACACTGTGCCGGGCGTGGTGGTGCACGCCTTTAATCCTAGCCCTCGGGAGGCAGAGGCAGGCGGATCTTTGTGAGTTCAAGGCCAGTCTGGTCTACAGAGTGAGTTCCAGGACAGCCTGAGGCTCCAGGGAGACCTTGTCTCAAAAAAAAGACAAAAAAATAAAAAAAAAAAAAAAAAAAAAAGAGTACACTGTCCCACCTCAGGGAGGTAGGGCTCTGAATGTAGTTCTTATAATTAGAGAAGTTGAAGCAAGCGTTTATCTTCATCATGCACAGGAGCAAAAAGTGAAGATCACCAATGGACTAGGGCAATAGAAAGAGTCAGGGGCCCAGATTCCAACCCACGCAGAATGTGGCTCTCGGACACCCAGTACAGTGTTTGGATCCACATGTCTGGCTTTTATTTACTAACATCCCCAGAGCCCTCACCACATGTCAGCACTGTGTCAATCTGTGTTTCTGTTACAGTTGGAGAAACTCAATCCCAAAGAGGCTGTGACATTTCCAAGGCTACATTACTATAACTGCTCTAATCCCAGGCCCTTAACCTCTGTGGTATCCTGCTAAACTTAATACAAAGAAGGTCATTGTTCAATATTTGGTGATATTAATAATAATATCTAACATTTATTGAACATTTAACAATGTGCCAAGCACACTGTGTTAAGCACTTTGCACACATTATTTAATTCAGAAGGTAGACAGTGGGTACTGTTATTATCCTTCCTTTCTTAAAGATTTATTTATTCATTTGCTTATTTATTTATTTATTTATTTATTTATTTATTTATTTATTTATTTACTGTGACAGGGTCTCCTGTAGCCTCAGCCTGCTTGGAACTCACTATGTAGATCAGTCTGGCCTCTATCTCATGGAGATCTGCCTGCCTCTGCCTCCCAAGTGCTGGGATTAAAGGTGTGTGCCACTATACCTGGAAAGATTTTTTTAATTTTATTTTATGTGTATGAGTGTTTGTCTGCATGTGTGTATGTGTACCATATCTGTTCCCACTGTCTGCAGAGGTAGCAGAACCCTGGAATGGGGTGACAGATGGCTTGTGCTCTTAACCACATGGGTGTTGGGAGCTGAACCCAGGTCCTCTGCAGGAGTAGCAAGTGCTCTTAACCACTAAGCCATCTCTTCAGCACCCCTCACCCCTTTTTCAGACAGGGTCTCATGTGGCTCAGGCTGGCTTCGGACTCTCCACATAGCTGACGTGACCTTGAACTTCTGACCCTCTTGTCTCCACCTCCTGAGTGTTGGGATTATAAGCCTGTGTCATTACACTCAGTTTTATATTGTGCCCATTTTATAGATGAGAACACTGAAGCTTAAAGAAATTAGGAGCACTGTCTATGGTCCCAAAGCTATTAGCTGAAAAAAAAAGTCAGGAAAAAATTGATATGCAAACCCACAGGGTACAGAATGACCATCCCCCTACCAGCCCTACTACCAACCTGATGGGGGTGCCCACAAAGGAAGAGAAACCTTCTTTAGGAGCTGACAAGGAGGCTGACACCTTGATCAAGGATCTGTAGGCTTTTATGTCCAGGTCCTGCTCTAATCTGAACTGCTCTGCCCAACTGGGGACTGAGCTAGACTCAGACACTACAAAACTGAGCTGGGTTTCCCCTTTTCCCTGGCCTCTCCCAAGCATGCTCTCACCAGCTCTATCTACTTACAATTCTCTGAGACTTGGAATGTGTCTGGATGTGAGTCCCCCAATATACAGAGCGTCAGAGCCTTCAGAACCATTCCCTAAGCAGGAATGTTTCAGATCTCCCTCGCTGGATCCTTTGGTTGCTGAGTCTCAGCTTGGGCATTCTTGTAGAGAGCCTTCCTGGTACCTAAGGGAAGGAGAGAGAAGAAAGGATCCAATTGAAAGCCTCCCCTCCCTATCTATCTCCTCGCCCCATCTCCAGCCTAGCAGGCCACCTATTCGCCCCCAACCCCCCCCCCCCCCCCCGCCCTGGCAGATTCTCACCTTCAGGCAAAGGCAGATGATGGCAACGCTGGGAAGCAGAACTTAAAGGAACCCGGGGGGCAGAGCAAACCCCACCATTATATTTAGGGCACGTGATTCCAGAGGATGACAGATAGAAGAGAGACTAGGGAGGAAGGCTAAGCTGGTCAGAGATGCTGAGGACAGACGGGTGGAGAGACATACCAGAAGGGCGCAGAAGAGACAGGGAGGAAGGCACTGAGAAGGAAAGGAGACAAGAGGGTGGGAGAGAGGCAGAGAAGGGGGAGGGCGGAGAGAGACAGGAGAGAGCCAGGTTGCTTTATTCATGGCTGGCGATATTATAGACTGAGTGAAAATCACATTATCGTAATGGGAAAGTTAGAGTTGCTGAGATGATGCCCTGACGCCCGGCGCTGATTGGGTGTGATTGGCTTCCTTGTATTTATATGTAGAAAGCAAAGTTCACTGCCAGTTCAAGATGGTGGCGGCTGCTTTATGCAACATAATTCTTCAGTAGGGAGACGCCCGGAGCAAGCCACTGAGCAAGCAAGCTGGGAGTAGGAATGCGAGCCCAACGGGAGCAAAGGCCCGAGCAGACGCTGGAGAGAGCACCAGAGCCTGGGGTGGAGCTCAGCTGCCAAGGACAGAGATGAGAGCTGGAAAGAAGCCAGCGCAGTCCATGGCCTGGGTGGGCTAGGGCTAGGGGACCAAGGGGTGGCAAAGAGCTGGGGCGTCCGCCATCCCTTGTCTGGACCACTCAGCTGAGCATTCTCTGCTGGAAAAGAGGTGGGGGAATCCCAAATACATTTCTGGGCTAGGGCTAGACTTTCAAAAGTCTTAAATCTTAGCTGGGCCTGGGGGCCAGGCCTGTAGTCCCAGAACCTGATAGCTGAAGCAGGTAGATTGCCAATAGCTCAAGGCAGGCTGGGCCATACTGTGAGTTCAAGCCTAGTCTGGGCTACATAGTGAGACCCCGCCTAAAAAATGAATTCCTGGGGCTGGAGAGATGGCTCAGCGGTGACTGATCTTGCAGAGGACGGTTCGATTCCCCAGCACCCACATGGTGGCTAAGAATCGTCTTCAACTCCCGTTCCAGGGGAATCCCAACGCACTTCTTCTTCTGACCTCCGCGGCATTGCACAACTCGGGTGCACAACCTACCTTGCAAACAGTACACTCATTACACATAAAATAAAAATTTTTTTTTTAATTTAAAAAAAACAAAATAATTCATGCTGGGAATATTGGTGTCATGACTTTCATCCCAGCACCCAGAAGGGAGAAGGAGGTGGAAAAGAGAAGGAGGAGGAAGAAAAAAAAAAAAAAAAAGACCAAACAACAACAAAAAATAGATTCTAGCTTGATGAGAACCTCTGCCTGCATCCGGAATCAGTGCTGCTAACTAAGCTGTTTTGCCCAGAAAGTTTCACTATTGACAAGATCCCGCCACTCCAGCTCCCACTATTGCTGATGAAGTTATGGGATTGGACCTCACAAGCATATTGAGGTTCTTCCCAACACCCCCATCTCCAAAGCCTTTCAGCTTTTCTTGAGGAAAAAACAGCAAGGCTGGCCGTGGCTGTGAGTCAATCCTAAAAGAGTCAATAAAGAACAGATTCTCTGTGAGTTCAAGGCCAGCCTGGTCTACATAGCGAGCTCCAGGCCAGCTGGGACTAAAGGGAGAACCCTGTCTCAAAAAAAAAAAAAAAAACCCAAACCAACCAACCAACCAACCAAACAAACAAAAACAGATTCTGAATTTCTGGCAGGTCCAACCAAGTAAATCTTTTAATATAAGTATACACCATGCATTATTTGGGATGTACTTATACCTTTACCTTTTGAAAACCTATTTGTTTATTTGAAACTTGTTTAACTAGGCAGCCTGTACTTTTTTAACTAAAAAAATTTTTTTTGGTCTTTTTGAGACAGGGTCTCCCTTTAGTCCCAGCTGGCCTGGAGCTCACAATGTAGACCAGGCTGGCCTTGAACTCACAGAGATCTGCCTGCCTCTGCTTCCTGGGTGCTAGGATTAAAAATGTGTACCACCACACCTGGCTTAATAAAAAATTTTAAAAATTTATATGTGTATAAGTGTTTTGCCTGCATGTGTGTAAGTGCACCACATGTATACAATGCCCATAAAGCCAGAAAACAGCATTGCATCTTCTGGAATTGGAGTGACCGAGGGTCCTCTGTGAGAGCAGCCAGTGTTCTTGACTGGCGAGCCGTCTCTCCAATCCTGTGTTTTGATTTATCAGATCTGGTACCCATGCCCTAGAGGTGAGATTCTGTATTGATTTACAATAGAAGGCAGTGCCCCTGAATGGGCAGAACCTAACTCACCACTTCACTGCATTGTGGTTTTGAACCAGTTCTTAACCTCCTAGAACTTCAATCTTCTTGTCTCATCAGCAGGTGACAATGTTATCTATCTTGTCTTTAATCCTAGCACTAAGGAGGTGGAGGTAGGTGGATCTCTGAGAGATCAAGGCCAGCCTAGTCTACATACATAATGAGTTCCAGGCCAACTAGAGCTACAGGGAAAACCTGTTTCAAACAAAACAAAACAACACAACAACAACAACAAAATGGCTGGAGAGATTGTTCAGTGGTTAAGAGCACCATCTGCTCTTGCAGAGGACCAGAGTTTGATTCCCAGCACCCACATGGTGACATGGTAGTTAACTGTCTGTAACTTCAGTTCCAGGGGGAGTTGATGCCTTCTTCTGACCCCATGAGCATTGCATGACATGGGCGCACTTGCACACATGCAGACAATACACTCATATACATAAAATAAAAATAACAAAATAGTTTTAAAAACCAACCAAGGAGCTGGAGAGATAGCCTAGCGGTTAAGAGCATCGACTGCTCTTGCAGAGGACCCTGGTAAGATCTTCAGCACCCACATGGCGGCTGGGAACTGTCTGTAACTCCAATTCCAGGGGAATCCGAGACCCTCTTCTGACCTCTGTGGCATTGCACGACACAGGTGCACAAACCTACATGCAGACAGTACACTCATACACATACAAAAATAAATAAAATAAAATAAATAAAATAAAATAAAAATATGGTGTTAAAAAAAAAAACCCACCAAGTGAAACAACACAAAAGCAAATGATACCTACCTCACATTTTATGAGGTATGCCATATAAAATGCTCACTCTAGGCTAGCAGATGGAGCTTAGTGGTAGAGTACTTATCCGCCATGTATGAAGCCCTGGGTTACAGGTAGGATATACCCCTTTATTCCCTTCCCAGCTCTATTCTAGGTTTTGGGGTGAGTCAAATTAAAGTCATATCAAACTTCCTGGCAGATGCTGCCTGAATGGGGATCCCAGGGACAGATCCTGTCTTAGGTCACTCCTGGCAGAGGACTGACCTTACAAGCTTGACTGAGAGTGGTAGAAAGCTAATTACCACACCAGGGTGTGGTGCTACACACCTATATAATCCCAGCACTTGGGAGTTGAGGCAGGAAGAGCAGAAGTTCAAGGTCATCCTCAACTACCTAGAAGTCTGAGGCCAGCCTGGGTCACATGAAACCCTGTTTCAAAACAACCCACAATAAAGAGTGAAACAAGTACTGAAAACAAGCTATCTTCAGCCTGAAACCCAGTCCTACATGTTCCCAGATGCCTCCTCTAACTTTATTGAATCAAATAGAACTTATTTTTCTTTAGGATTTCAGGCTTCCTTTTCTCCCAGGAAGATGAGGCATGAGGCAGGGTGGTGATTTGATGCTAGACAGAAAGGGAGCCTTTGTCTACCTGTAAGGCCACCCAATGGGTTATTTAAACAACCAGGTTACCCAATAGCCTTTCCACTGAAGGGGGTGGAGATGTGGCCAATCCCAGACCATCCTCAAAAAGAAAAAGGAAACAAACAAAACCAGAAGTTACAGTATCAAAATGAGAAACAATCCTTGAAATATAGCAGGGACTGGTGGGGTCTGTGGCTATGCCTCAAAAGCACATATGTTCCATTTCATATGTTTTACAAACTGTGTCCATCGAATCAAATACCTAGAGGAACTGGGGATGTAGAATGCTTGCCCAGCATGCACAAGGCCCTGGGTTCAATATCCAGCACTGAATAAACTGAGTGTTATGGCACATGACTATATAATATCAGCAAATGGAGCCAGACATGGTGGTGCATGCCTTTAATCCTAGCACTTGGGAGGCAGAGGCAATTGGATCTCCGTGAGTTCAAGACCAGCCTTGTCTGCATAGCAAGTTCCAGGCCAGCTGGGGCTACAGGGAGACACTGTCTCAAAAAGAAATAATAATAATAATAATAATAATAATAATAATAATTTCAGCAAATGGGAGGTAGAGGCAGGAGGATGAGAAGTTCAAGGCCAAGATGGGGAAGTAGCTCAGTTGGTAAAGTGCTTGGCTTATAAGTACTAGAACCTGACTTTGATACCAGAACTCATATTTTAAAAAGCTGGGACCAAAAAAACAAAAAAAAACGTGGTGGCGCACGCCTTTAATCCTAGCACTTGGGAGGCAGAGGCAGGTGGATCTTTGTGAGTTCAAGGCCAGCCTGGTCTACAGAGTGAGTTCCAGGCCAGCTGGGGCTACAGGGAGACCCTGTCTCGAAAAGACAAAAAAAAAAAAAAAAAAAAGCTGGGCATGCCAGATGTGGTGGTATACATCTTCAATCCTAGCACTTGGGAGACAGAAGCAGGTGGATCTCTATGTGTTCAGGGTCAGTCTTGTCTTTGTAGAGAGTTCCAGTCCAGTCAGGGCTACACAGTATGACCCTGTTTCAGTGTCACAAACAAAAACCTGGGTGTGGTGCCACGTACATTGAAGAAGGGGAGACAGGAGGATCCTTGGGGTTTGCTGGCCAGCAAGCCCATTTGATGAGAGTTTCAGGCCAGTGAAGGACCATGTCTAAAAGAAAAGTGGCTAACACCTGAGGAACAACAGCTTAGGTTGTCCTCTGGCCTCCACATATATGCACCCACATATATACACATACTCACACACATGACCACATACATACAAAGAGAAGTTCAAGAACATCTTGAGCTACATAGCAAGTTTATATAAGACCTGAGTTATATAAGACCCTATATCAAAAATGAAGGGCTGGCAATATGGCTCAGCAGGTAAACATGCTTGCTACCAAGTCTGACAACCTAAATTCAATCCCTGGACCCACATAATGGAGTTAGAGAACCAACTCCTGCAGGTTGTCTTCTGACCGCCACATGTTTACTGTGAGACACACAAGTGGATATATACACAGACACATACACATGCATAAACACAAAACAAGAACTGATTAAAAATAAGTAAGTACCTAACTTTTTGTTCTCTCTGTTGACACATCTATCCCTAGCCACAGGGTCATGTGCAGAGATTCTTCATGTGCAGAAATACAGTGACTCATGAAGATGCAAGGAGTCCTCTGTGTTCACACCATTGTTAGACCCCAGAGAGGCAGGGGTCTGTAGGAAAGGTTAAGGCTCCCAAGGAGCTACAAATCTGCTGTCTGCCTTCCTGCCCACCTCTCTCCATGTTCACACCATCCTATTCTCCTGCCCTGTGCCTAATATGGAATAGTGTAGGATAGGGCTCAAAGGGCATGAGTGGAAGTGGCAGGGGTGGGTGTGCTCTGCAAAGCTGAGGTATAGGCAGAGACATCACACGCATGGTCTGAGAACAGGACTCTTCTGTTTTGGGAGAAGGAGACATTTTTCCCTCTTTATGATTCACCTTTCATTCCAGTGTTTTGAAGTAGGTCTGAGCATCTCTACTCAGTCACCAATAAAACTTCAGAAATTCTACTGAAGCTTCTAAAAGCTACTACCCTGAAGAGATGAGCTACTTCCTTGGGAGGGGCAGTCTGACAAGGAAGGTCCTCACAGTCCCTTGGCCTCGGTACCTGGATGTTGACTTCCAGTCCTACGGTTTAAGTTTAGGATTGTTGATTGTTAAGAACTCTATCAACAAATGTGGAGCCCATTTCCCTAGAAACATCTAGGCCTCCCCAAGTCTTGCTGGGGTCCTCTCCAGGAAACCAGGCCATTAAGAAGATGCTCCACTAGCCAGGCATGGTCGAACACACATTTAATCTCAGCATTTGGGAGGCAGAGGCAGGTGGATGTCTGTGAGATCAAGGCCAACCTGGTCTATATAGAGAGTTCCAGGCCAGCTGGGTCTACAGTGACAGCCTGTCTCAAAACAAACAAACAAACAAGCAAAAAAACAAACCCCCAACCCCCAAAAGATGTCCCACTTACCCCAGAGGGATCCTGAGGGGGGATGTAGAAAATGGAGCTTTTCAATACATTCAATTTTTTTTTTTTTTGTCTTTTCGAGCTGTCCTGGAACTCACTCTGTAGAACAGGCTGTCCTTGAACTCAAAGATCCATTTGCCTCTGCCTCCCGAGTGCCAGGATTAAAGGTGTGCGCCACCACACCCAGCTTCAATACATTCTAATCCATTCTGTTTTAGGCTCTCAGTGCTACAACCTGGGCAACCTCTTCCTGGGCTGAATCAATTCAACAAAACAGAATCAAGTCAGCCCAGTGCAATAAATAATAATAATTAATAGTCTTCTAAATATTCATGTTTCTACCCACAGATTTGTGCTGCTCTCAACCTTGGTTAGAGAATTGTCTTTTTGCAGTGGACAGTGGTTAATGCAGAGACTCCTAACTGGTCAAAGTTCTGAGAATAACTGACTGTGAGTGCTGAGCCCTAAAAGGGACATCTATATCACCTCTCCACACACACTGCAACGAGACTCAGGGAAGAGGGGACAGAAGGAACGGAAGGATGGGGAGGAGAATGGTGAAATGCTGCTTTCTGGATATGACATGGTCATTGTACTCCTGAACTCACAGGAGCTGTGATTACCCACATAAGACTTACACAAGATCCAGCCAGCCAAAATGCCAGCATGGATAGGTGAGGGACTCATGAGGCCCCCCACATGCAGCTCAGGAGGTACTGGCAGTTGACGGCTGTTGGGGGAGGGAGAGCCATTTTTCTTTGAGGATGTTACCACTGGGAGGCTGCCAGGCCCCACACTCACGTATGGGCAGCACTAATTGGACTCAGTTGGTTACAAAAGAAGACACATCCAGGTGTGTGTGGGGTGGGATTAGACAGGGAGAGTGTGTGCATGTGGAGGTCAAAATACATTGTATATATTTATACAATTCTCAAAGTATGAATTAAAAATATATTAAAATAGCCGGGCCTGGTGGTGCACGCCTTTAATCCCAGCACTTGGGAGGCAGAGGCAGGCAGATCTTTGTGAGTTCAAGGCCAGCCTGGTCTAGAATGAGTCCCAGGACAGCCAGAGCTACAGGGAGACCCTGTCTCAAAAAGACAAAAAATATATATATATTAAAATAACTGCCATTATTATTATTGAATTCAGTAGTCTTTCAATAATTTTTTTGGTCTTTTTGAGACAGGATCTCCCTATAGCCCCAGCTGGCCTGGAAATCACTATGTAGAACCAGGCTGGTCTTGAATTCAGAGGTCTACCTACCTCCTGCTTCCAGATTAAACATGTGCACCACCACACCAGCTTCTTTCAATGATTTTTTAAAATTATTTTTATCTTACGTGTGTGAGTGTTTTGCTTGCGTATATGTTAGTTCACGGTATGTACACAATGCCTAAGAAGCCAAAAAAAGGTATTGTGTACCCTGCAGCTGCAGTTATGGATGATTGTTAGCCGCCACGTGGGTGCTGGGAGTAGAACCTGGGTTCTCTGCAAACGCAGCCAGTGTTCCTACTGCTGAGCCATTTGTCTAGCCCCTTAATGATGTTTTTCTTTTATTGGTCTTGTGGAGACAGGGTCTCCCTGTAGTTCCAGCTGGCCTGGAACTCACTATGTAGACCAGGCTGGCCTTGAACTCAC
Organism: Rhizomys pruinosus; assembly: GCA_009823505.1. Taxonomy (NCBI): domain Eukaryota; kingdom Metazoa; phylum Chordata; class Mammalia; order Rodentia; family Spalacidae; genus Rhizomys; species Rhizomys pruinosus. The sequence goes on along the minus strand of VZQC01006100.1, from coordinate 1,315,783 downwards.
AGCGATCTGCCTGCCCCTGCCTCCTGAGTGCTGGGATTAAAGGAGTGCGCCACCACACCTAGCCCCCTTAATGATTTTTGAGCACTGAATTTTGGGTGATTTGCTGGAATCTTCTATGCTCCTATTCCCCCCCCTTTTTTTTTTATCATGATTATAGATAATCACTAGCATCTTGTCAAAGTCAAGATGTCCATGCTTTAGGGACTGAAGATCCAGTCACACAGAGGTAGGCCTGAGGCAGGAGAGGACACAGGATGAGGCTTCCTTGTCTTTGTTAAAGGTGCAGAGGAAAGGAAGGTGCCTTGTCTTAAAGACAAGAGTCTTTGAGGATGAATGTGAGACATTTCCAGGGCAGGAGCCTTGGCCAACCACTCATTTACTCAGAGTCCTCTTAGATTCCTTTTTATATCCCATTTGGGCTTGTGTCTGAGCAGCATACTGGGGCATTATATATATGGCCCCGATCCCTAGAATGACCTAGCAAGAGGAAGTGAGGTTTCTCAGAGAACATTCCACTTGAAGTAAAGAGAAGAAGAGGGGCTGGAGAGATGGCCTAGCGGTTAAGAGCGCTGACCGCTCTTGCAGAGGACCCGGGTTCGATCCCCAGCACCCACATGGCGGCCGAGAACCCTCTGAAAACTCCAATTCCAGGAGAACTCCAGTTCCAGGGAATCCAACACCCTCTTCTGACCTCTACGGCATTGCACGACACGGGTGCACAGACTTGCATGCAGACAGTACATTCATACACATACAGAAATAAATAAAATTAATAAAAAAAATTTTTAAAAAAAGAAGAGAGATGTCTCACTAGCCCTAATCCACTATCCCACCCCCCCATCTCCCTACCTCCCACCCTCCCCAACCCCATCAGAAAAAATAGTCCAGTTCCCTTGGGACAAAGGAAGGGTTAATCTATCAAAAGCTGGAGGTGGGATAAAATGGCCCCTGCCTTGGATGGATGTCAAAGAAATGTCTTTGGGGAAATGTCACTCTGCTCCCCTAGAGGGCCCAGTAGGTGGCTGGATTGGTAATCTACATGCCTCCTGTTGCCTGCCCCCCTGCCCAACACACGCGCGCACGCACACACACACACACACACACACACACAAATCTTAATTGTGACCTGGCTTTTTACAGCTTTAATTAATCATATTTAGGGCTGTTTCCAGCTGTTGCTGAGGGAAAGACGGTCCCACACGTCTGTGACATAGGGTAAATCCAGTCAGATGCAGGAATTCTTTGATTCTACAGAGGCCAAGCATGGGAAAGCCACTTCTAATCCCATAGCCTTCCAGATCCCTGCCTGCCACCTCCCCCATCACTGCTTGTGGAAACTGATCTGGGTGGAGAGGGGAGGGGAGGGCTACAGAGGAGTGAGTCCAAGGCTGTGGGGAGCTGAGCTGGCTGCCTGTGGCCTTGCCTGACGCTAGCTAAGCGTTGGCAGGATTCTGGAGCTAGGGCTTGGTGCTGACTTGCAGCTTCTGCCCCAGTACTTGGGCCTTTAGAGGACTCAGGAGGACCCAGTGATTCCTGAATAGCCACTGAGCCCTAGAGTTATTCCAGGAGGCTGGACTGGTCTACTCAGAGCAGCGCAACGGGTGGGCAGCACTGACCTAATTACAGCTCTGTATAGTCGTGTGGTCTGAGCAATGGCCTCTTTCCAGCCCTTCTGCTTTGCTGGGGCTTCTCCGGAAGCCCTTGAAGCACCTCTTAGCTCATGGGCTTTCCTGTGTCTCCATTTCCGGCTCTGTATTTCTTTGCTGCTTCGGAGGACTCCAGAGTTTGGTTTCAATCTCTTCACTGATCTCTGATGTCCTAGGGTACCACCTCTCATTTTCACCAAGCCCTATCTTAAAGAACCAGAGAGGTCATGGGGGGGGGGCTGGCTGGTGCCAAGGGCTCCTGCTTCTTTGGTTAATTTCCTTCTTTGGAGCAAGCATGGGGAAGGGGCTGCTGTCCCCAGTGGGAGCTGGGAGGGCCTGTTCTCAGCCTTGTAGACCCAAATGTTGTTGGGAGATCGCCAAGGTGAAAGGTGAGAGAATTGTAAGGTCAAGAAGAAACCAAGCAGTTACTCTCCTGTCCTTGCCCCGTGATGACCTCACCCCAGCACACCCCCTTGTTGAGGCCTTCTGGGTCTTGGCCTAACTGGACCTAAATAATTGAGGAGCCCATTATAGCCTTGCTGTTTCTTCACTGTCAAGTGTAAACGCTGCACTGGTCGGGTGGGGAGATGGGGCTAATTTGAATTGATAATAGGAAACGCGGGGAAAAGTCATCTATAGTGAGTGAGGAGCGAGCAATCCCCAAGCAGATGCTAAATCTTGTATAATGAAAGAATCTGCCGATGTCAATTATGTACGAGCGTCTTTGCAGTGGTTGGAGGCGGTGGGCGGGTGAGGGAACGGAGGGCTGGGTGCATCCCATAAACCCAAACACCCATCAAAGGCTCATACATATGGAGCGGCGGAGATTACGGCATAAATTTGAATGTTATGAATGTGCATGAGGGACAGGCAGGAAGCCCACCTCATAAGGGTAGGAAAAGGACTGTGCTTCGGCTCATGTGGACAGGGAGCTTTGGTCCTCCTGGTTCCTCAGCTTGTCTTCTCTGTCTCAGCTGGACCCAGTTGAGTCCCAAGATGAGAAAGAGAAGATGGTGGGGGTGGGGGTGGGGGGCAGGGAAAGGTGGAAGGCTGTGCCTCTGGAGCTTGGGATGTAGACCCCTGGCCACTTTGAGGCTGAGTTGTCCTTGACCCATTAAGAGAAATGAACACAGCTTTTCCCCCTGCCTGAGAGAAGAGGAAGACCAATGTAGACAGTGGTGTCCCCTGCAGAACGGCCAGAGGCTCGTCTGTCTCTTTTTCCCCATCTCTTGCAGGGAGGACTCAAATCCAGGAACATAGCACACTGGTCAAAAACTACCACTGAGCTACATCCCCAGCCCCCAGTATGAGCAGAAGGATCCTGGAAGACAGCTTGGAAGAAGAAATCACAAACTGCTCACTATATTGGAGACCAATGACTCAGAATGACAACGCCGGGGGCACATCTTTCTGTTCCTGGATACAAATGCACACCACACGTGGGAATGTGTTTGTGAGTGTGTGCACACCCTGTAAAAGGGCCCAGACCCCTCCATCAGTTCCCAACTTGCAGCCGCTCCCAGAGCAGACTCTGTGATTTGTGGTACAGGCCACCCAGGGACTTTAATCTTCACCGTGACAAATGCAATAAAAGGAACAATTTGGAGATCAGAGCTAAGGAAGACACATTTACAAACCCTTCCCCAAAGGTTGGATGGGGCTGTCACCATGTGATTTGTGCTGGAGATGAAGCAGGGAGGGGGAGAGGGGGAGACAGAGCTGAGGAAGGCACTGGGCTGGGGAGAGAGGAAGCATCCTGCCACTCTCTTCCTCACCCCTCAGCTGGATCACAGGGGGGCCAGTTAAGTGAGCAGGAGGAGGTCCACTACCCCCTCCTGCATCACGGCCACGGAGCACAACTCAATTACCAGGAACACAGGCCAGCACCATGAAGCTTTAGAGATTCATCTCAGCAGTTCTGGGCCGGGGGAGGGGGGGCAGTGGCTGGAGGAGAGAGAAAGGTGGGAGAGGCAGAGACAGAGTGGGAGAGTCATTGATAGAAGGTGGCACCACCAGTTGCAAAAGGAGTCCCTGAGAAGCCCTAGTCTGGGATAGGAAAGGGAAGAGGGTTTCTTGCCCAGGGGTCCCCCAACCCGGTGGATCTAGAGGAACAGGAACATAGGCCAAAAATCAGGGTGGGACACAACCTTGACAAATCTATGGAGCAGTCGGTTGGGAGCTCCATGGATGAGGTCAAACTGGAGTCTGAGTCTTCCTCCCCAAGTCTCCCTTCCTATATCTATGAAATGGGTGCTAGGCCAGGTGCTCTGGAAGGTGTCCTCCTACCTAGTATCTTGACTATTCTGAGACCCAGCTTTCTTGGAGCCAATAACAGGTGGCAGAATAAGAGAGGTGAGAAGCAACCTGGCCCTCCCCACCTGTCTCTCTTGTGGTTATACTGGTCACTAACAACGGACACAAGATTTCTTTTGCTGAACTCCCAAGTCTACTCCCCAGAGTTTTGCTCCACAGTTCTATTTACTGCTCTGCCTGGTTAGAGCTCAAAGGATCTCTTTGGCCCTCGTTCTCTAAAATTTGATCACTCCTACCTTCCTTTTGGCCTCAAAGCAAGACTGCCACTGGTCCCTATTCCCTCCCTCACACCCCAGGGTCTTGCAGCCTCTGGTTTCTTAACTCTGAGCTGCCAACAACTGAGGTGTTTCCCTGGCCTGTGCTCTCTTTTCCAACTACTTTTCTTCACTACTTGCCTATGATCTTCCCAAGGCCAACTTCCAACCAGACGAGATCAGATAGCCATGCCTGCAGATGGGACTCTTTCTAGGCTAAGGCATTTAAGGTCATACCTCAGACCTTCCCCGTGCTACTGCTGCCCAGTGCTGGCTGATCTCCACCACAGGACTGTCTTCCTGGGCATTTCCAGGGCCAAGTTTGGTCCCTGTGCCCCAGAGTAGTGGACCTGGAAAGAGTCTTGATTAGAAAAGAGGAAAAGGATGTGAAGCTCCCTAGGGAGGACGAGGCCTATATGCCACTTAATAACCACCATGAAAAAAAAAAGCATCATGGTGTTGGCACAGGGAAGCTAGTCAGATACACTGGACTTGCTTGGGATGAAGCCACTGGGCTCACTCATGGTCACCAAGAGGAAATGGGAGTTGAGAAGTTTGAGGAATGTTGGGAGAACAGACAAAGGTATGCTTTCTATGAAGAGGAGGAATCGTTTCTTAGGAATGAACAGAAGGACTAGGGCTGAGACTAAGTTGAGAACAGAGCAGCTTCTCCAAGGTATCCTTTCGTCAGAGAAATAGGCTAGAATCCTGAAAATCACCCTCCAGGTGGGCTCCATAGTGGACAAAAGGAACTGAACTGCTAATCACTGGATGGGCAGTTCCCATGGTCCTCTGCTGCCTCCCTCTGGAGAGGGCAGGAGGGGAACTCCAACCTCCTTTCAGGTGACAGAGATTCTCCTACTTCTCTTCACTGCACCCACATGACCTGGCACTTGGATTTTTCCCCAGGTGTTCAGACACTGAATTAGGGTTCTCCAGCAAAACAGAACTGATTGAAATGAAAGAGGATTAGAGGGGGCTGGAGAGATGGCTCGGTGGTTAAAAGCACTGGCTGCTCTTACAGAAGAACTAGGTTTGGTTCCTAGTACCCACATGGTGGCTAACAAATGTTACAGTTCTGGGGCATCTGACTGTCTTCTGGCCTCCATGGGCATTGCACATCTGAATGCACTTATAAACATGCAGGCAAAACACTCATACACATAAAATAAAGAATAAATAAGAGAGGAGGAGAGAGATAGGGATAGAGGATGTATTATTTATTATGACAGATTGGCACACAGAAGGAAGCTGAGAAGTCTGAAGATCTGTCGTCTGTATGCTGGAGGCTCAGGAGAGCTGGTGATATAATTTCAGTACCAAGAACCAGAGGGTTGAACTGTGAATGAGAGTCCTGCTGGGAGTCTAGACTCGAGAACCGCGAGTGCCATGTCCCAGGGAGGAGGTACCGAGAGGGCTTGGGTGAAGGGGAGACAGCATGTTCACTCCTCTGTTCTTCGTTCTGTTTCAGCCTTCAGTGCAGACTGGATGCTGCCCACTCACATGGATGAGGGCAGATCTTTCTTCTAGAAACCTAATGAGCAAATGCTAATCTCCCCTTGGAAACACCCTCATTAACACAGCAAGAAATAATTTTACCCCCATATCTTTGACCAGTCAAGTAGATGCATAAAGTTAACCATTTCAGACACAATCTTCACACCTAACCAGCTCTTCCTAATTCTACCACCCTGGCTCTAGAGAACACACTAGATAAAGGAGGACTAGAAAATGAGCAAAAGGGACTCTGGAATCGGAGACTTCTTTATTCCCTGCCTTTCCTCCCAAGAAGAAAAGGACATTGTCTTGGCTTACTTATTTATATTCCTACCCCCAAGGATGGTCTGGGTTTAGGGGAGAAAAGTGGGCCTAAGGATCAACCTGTGAATACCTCCTTTCCTGTTCAGGTTTATCCAGGGATAATTCCTCTGTCAGGCCCAGATCAATCCCAAGTCCAGGTAGGAGTGGACATTAACTGGTAGCTTATTGTTCTCCATTGCCCTCTGTCCTTCATCTTCCTAAAAGATTGATCTTGGCTGGATAGTTTCTGACCCCAGCTCTACTTACCTCCCAATAGGTTTATCTGAGTATCTGAGGGGCCTGAAATCCAAGGTAGTGATGGGAATAAGAGGGCTGGAAATGGCCAAGAAGTCACATGGGCACCAGGAGTCACCCCGCCATGCTCAAGTCCAGCGGTGGTGGATGAGAAATTAATAAAAGTCAAGAGAAGAGTCGTTTCTCCTTGTGTGCATGCTTACTCTTCCAGTTACTCTGATCTGATTATAAACACATTTTTTAAAATAGTCTGTGACTCAGTAACTATTTTTATTTATTTATTTTTATGTGTATGAACGTACTGTCTGCATGTAGGTTTGTGCACCCGTGTTGTGCAATGCCTCGGAGGTCAGAAGAGGGCGTCGGATTCCCCTGGAACTGGAGTCAAAGACGGCTCTCACCCACCATGTGGGTGCTGGGGATCGAACCCGGGTCCTCTGCAAGAGCAGTCGGTGCTCTTAACTGCTAGGCCATCTCTCCAGCCCCATAAACACATTTATTTAAAAAAATTTTTTTTGTCTTTTTGAGACAGGGTCTCCCTGCAACCCCAGCTGTCCTGGAACCCCCTATGTAGAGCAGGCTGGCCTTGAACTCAGGGATCTGGCTTCCTCTGCCTCCTGTGAAAGGTATGTGCCATGATGCCCAGCTTTATTTATTTTTCTATTTATTTATTTATTTATTTAATGTGTATGTGTGTGTGTGGTGTGTACTTGAATATGGTACTTTCAGAGGCCAGAGGCATTGGATCCCCCTGGAACTGTAATTATAGGCAGTAGTGAGCAACTCATGATAGGAGCTAAGAACTGAACTTGAGTTGTCTGCAAGAGCAGTATGCATTCTTAACTGCTGAGCCATCTCTCTAGCCCCTGAAGCACATTCTTATTCTTACTCTTACACACACACACACACACACACACACACACACGGCTGAGCTATGTCCAGCCCTAAAGCTCAAATCATGGAACTGGGACCATTGTGGAGGGTTTGGGGAGTAGAATGCACAGCAGGAGCTTGTGATTGAGGGGGAAGGAAGACAGGCAATGTAGACATCTTGCAGGAGGGTGAGAACATGTGGGGGAGCAGGAGAGTGAGAGACCTTAGAGGGGAAGACAAATTAAATAGAGTCAGCCAGAGCTGAGTAGGGCCACCTCCAAGGGGACAAGATTAAGACAGGAATTGCTCTTAGAATTCCATGAGTGGGGACAAGGCCTTATTCTCTGGTCTGAGAGGCATGCCAGCCTAGGCTTCCAGCCTCCCCCAGAAGACAGCCAGGGACAAGGATCCTGATTCTTCTTTCCTCCTGCTGCTCAGTGGATGGGGTCGATGTAACCTGGGCTGAAGATTCTCATTTCCACATCTTCTTTAGAAGTCTAGAGCCTCTGAGATTTAGTCATCTCCTCATGACATCCACTCTGCCACATGGAACTTCCCTATCTACTCCCAAGGGTATTTGTGGAGGAGTCAGACTAGCAAAGGTTTTCTGTAGCTTGCCCCAAATCCTAAACTCAAGGTAGAAAGAATCAAAGGAGTGATTGTGGCTTCTTGTCCATTTCTTGTTTGCCTTGGCTTGGCCTAATAACCACATGTCTTTTCGGTAGGATTTAAGGTCAGTGTGGGTGGAAGGGTGGACAATTTGACCGTGGAAGACCTGCCTCTGTCTCTGTCCATGTCCTGCCAGCTTCCAGTGCCCTTTGAAGGTTTATAGTCATATAAATTGCAGAGTCCCATACCAGGCTTGGAGCCTGTGACTATAAATAGACATGAGGTAAACAAGGTGGCAGATGCAGGGGCTTGGGACAAGACAGAAAACCTGCCCCTCTTTGTTTGGTCAGGGGCCAAGGCACATCTACAGAAAGGGATATCTTCTCTCCCTTCTCCTCACCTTCCCTTCCCTGCTGCCTTTGGCTGCCCAAGCTCTGGGCTTCTAGTCTTTTCTCTCTGGGGAGTATCATCCAAGGCTACTTTCTGCTCCAAGTTTCCTTAGTGACTTGTTCTGTTTCACCATGCCAAGTCAAGGTGGGGGTGGGAGTGTCTCATTTATGCTTGCTGTTCCCCCACTGCTTCCTTCCACCTGCTTCACGCTGTTCCCAGTGCCCCCAGCAAGTCTCAAGGTGTTGCCTCTGCTAACCACAACTCTGCCACCAGGGGCACCCTGATCCCTCCTCCATCCTAACAGCAGAGTGATGCTAAACTGTCTCTAGCAGGAAACTTCACTAAGAAATGCAAAAAACAAAGCAAAGAATCTTCTGTCCATTCCTTGTCCAGGCATAGATCATAAGAATGCACAGATTTCCTGTGATTGGGATTGACTGACAGCTGCTTGGCTAATTGGCGTTTGTTCCCATCATCCTTGGGCTTTGCAAGCTGGATCCCTGAGGAGAGACAATTTAGTTGGCAATGCTTTGTGGAGCCAATCCCTGCCTTTCTTCTGCCTTCATGGCTGGGCTGCTTTACTCCTCTGAATCCTGGTTCTAGCAGGTTCCCAACCTCCAAGTATCCCCTGAAGAATCTCAGGCCCCATTGGAAGCACAGTTAACTCTCTTGACCCCTCTTGGAAGTCTGGATATTCAGCCCTGAAGTATCTTCATCTGAGCCCATTCGGGGTCTACGAACATTCACCTACTATGTAATCATAGAAGTTTAGAATGGAAAGAGAAGGAAGGTGCTATTTTCATTTTCCAGGAGAGGAACTGGAAAACCCAGAGAGGTTAGCTAATGCTGTTTGTTGCTAAGGCTGGAAATGCCCCTCTGTGAAGCCCGGTGCCTCCATCCAGACCTTCAACCTTCTAGCACCCGACAACTTCCCTTCACCCCTCAAAACAAGCTTTCTTTTTTCAAAGGTCCATTCTCCTTTGAGCCCTATTTCCAGCCAGCTTCTCATGGATGAGGAGGACGTGGTCAGGCTCTGAGACTCAGTGAATGGCTGATCTTATGTGGTTCTACTTGTTCTTCCTTCAAACCCCATCCCACGGATCATCTGATGACTTTTTGGGCAGATGATCCTGAATGACTTCCCAGAAGTCCATCTTCATAGGGCCTGTGGGCCTAAGAGGCATCTTTTGCCCTGTGGGAAGCCACTTCTCTGGCTACTCACCCCCTGCAAATGTCAGTTCCCTAATTTGTTTTTGTTATTGTTGTTATTGTCTGTTTTTTTTTAACAACAGGTTAAGTTGATTTATTAAAACAGTTGACTCAAGCATCTGCAATAGTGACTTCAACCTCTACTCCTGACTCAATGCTGATGGAAGTAATCTGCTTGACAATCTCAGAAGGGCTGTGAAGGTCAATGAGTCGCTTATGGATTCTCATCTGGAAGTGGTCCCATGTCTTGGAACCTTCACCACAAGGTGTTTTTCTTGTAGCGATTCTCAAGGTCTTGGTGGGCATGCAAACAGGGACTTTCACTTTCAGGTTCTTTTCCTTCGCTCCTCTGATCAAGTCAGCACACACCTTCTCCAGAGACTTCATGTTGCTGCTGGTCAGAGTGATCCGAATTTGGTGAATCGCCACCTCCATCCACGGGGGTCTTCCCAGTATCTTTATTTATATATTTATTTATTTATTTTAAATTTTATTTATTTTTGTATGCGTATGAATGTACTGTCTGCGTGCAGATCTGTGCACCCGTGTCGTGCAATGCCACGGAGGTCAGAAGAGGGTGTCAGATTCCCCTGGAACTGGAGTTCTCCTGGAATTGGAGTTACAGACGGCTCTCAGCCGCCATGTGGGTGCTGGGGATCGAACCCGGGTCCTCTGCAAGAGCAATCGGTGCTCTTAACCACTAGGCTATCTCTCCAGCCCTTCCCAGTATATTTAAATGCCATGGCTGTGGCTCGGCTTCCTGACCGACTTGTTCCTGGGCGGTGAGTCAGGACCGGAGCGGATGATAATAGGCTCCATGGCAGCCATGGCAGCCATAGCCGCGTTTCAGAAAGCTCGTTTTGTTTTTAAAGATTTATTTTGCAGGGTGTGGTGGTGCACACCTTTAATCCCAGTACTTGGGAGACACATACAGGCAGATTTCTGTAAAATCGGGGCCAGCCGGATCTACATAGTGAGTTCCAGGGTGGCTGGTGCTGTCTCAACATAAAACAAAAGAGGTGAAGAGATAGAGCTCTTGCAGAGGACCTCTTACAGAGGATAAGGGTTCAGTTCTCAGTAGCTACCATCTTTAATTCCAGTTCCAGGGGATATGATGCCCTCTTCTGGCCTCCATGGGCATTGCATGCACATGGTACACATACATGCAGGCAAAGCACTCCTACACATAAAATAAAAATAAGTAAGCCAGTTGCAGTGGTGCATGCCTTTAATCCCAGCACTCTGGAGGCACGGGCAGGTGGATTTTTGTGAGTTTAAGGCTAGCCTGGTCTACATAGTGAGTTCCAAGACAGCTGGGGCTACAGGGAGACCTTGTCTCAAAAAAAAAAAAAAAAGACCAAAAAATATAAATAAATAAAATAAAATCCTTAACATTAAAATATAAATAAATAATTTTAAAACAAAAAACTATTTTATTTTTCACTCATGTGTATGTGTATGTTTACAATGGCCAGAGGGGTATTGAATCTCTTTGAACTGGAGTTACAGGCAGTTGTGCATTGCCTGATGTCAGTTCTGGGAACCAAACTCAGGTCCTCTGGAAGAGCAGGAAGTGATCTTAACCACTGAGCCATGTCTCCAGCTCCTGTTTTGTTTTGTTTTTGAGTCAAGGTCTGCAGTAGTCCAATCTGGCCTCAAAATCAAGAATAACTTTGAACTTCTGAACTTCCTGCCTCTACTTCCTGAATGCCAGGATTAATAGGTGTGCACTTGTGATCTTGGGGATTGAACCCATGCACAATAGACAAGCCCTTTAACAACTGAGCCCCAGCCCTGCGTTTCTTAATTTGGATGGCAGGGCAAGACCAAAACTGCTCCATAAATGATGGCTCCCATGCCCGAGATCTAGAGCCCCAGTAAGCACACATGCTCACACACTCATCATACACATGTACCTGCATTCTCATCACCAGGCTGTTCAAGAAGTCTTAGTCTGCTTTTGCTGCTATAACAAAATAATCTTAGGCTGAGATACTAATAACTGAAATTTATTCCTCACACTTTTGGAGGCTAGAAAAGTCCAATATCAAGTCATCAACAGATCTGGGGTTTGGTGCCTTGAGCAAGCCCCGTCTGATGGTACATCTTGTTGTGCCTGAATATGTTGAGTTGGGAGACACAAATAGGCTCCCTCGAGCTCCTCCTCTTTTTTTTTGAGACAGGGTCTACTATGTAGACCAGGCTGGCCTTGAACTCATGGAGATCCACCTGCCTCTGCCTCCCAAGTGCTGGGATTAAAGATATGTACCACCACACCCGGCAAGCCCTTTTATAAGGGCATTAATCCTATTAATGAAGGCAAGCTGTCCTGACTTTGTCATCTCTTACAGGCATTTCTTTTTTTTTTTTTTTTTTTTTCTTTTTCGAGACGGGGATCTCCCTGTAGCCCCAGCTGTCCTGCGACTCACTCTGTAGACCAGGCCATGGCATTGAACTCACAATAGATCATCGCGCTGCCTTCTGAACCCTCCGTGAGTGCTGGATTAAAGGCGTGCGCCACCATGCCCGGCCAGGCATTTCTTAGGTTAATTTCAACATGAATTTTGGAGAGACACAAACATTCGAACCATAATAGCAGCTTCCTAAACCAGAAGCAAGACCAGAATCTCAGGGTCCATATGCCCAATGAGTCACAGGAAGAAAAAATAAATACGGTGTAGATTTGGAGGCTGGAGAGTGAGAACATGCTTTCCTGTGGCTCTCTGTGGGCAGAGGCTAGGGGTAAGGCATAGGTAACTAAGGCAAAGGAGAGTGGCCTTGCTGTTGGACAGCTGGGAGGAACTCCTTCCCACTGAGCTGTCAGGATGGATGTAATCTACAGAGGAGAGAGAAGATGCTGACGGGGGTCAGAGGGGGAGAGCTCAGAGAGGGAGTCCAGTTACCCAAGGCTACTCCCACCCTACAGCTGGACTGGGGTTCCCAGGATGCCATCTGGGAGTGCCTGGGATGTATGGGGCAGCTGGAAGGATGGCTATGATCTATTCTGCACCTGTCCTGCCCCACAGCTCATGATGTAACAATATAACAATGTGCTTTTAAGAGTGTTGCTCTAGGGACAGACTGGTCCAGCTTTTAGTGGCTGGAACAAGGCAGCTGTTCTGTGTTCAGAAGGAACCTCGTCCCCTTCAGTGAGCCATCTCAGCTAGGGTCTACCACCTCAATGTCCAGTCCTCCAGTCGAGGGCTGAAGACAAGCTACCTTCTCCAAAGGAACATAAATAACTTGGGCTGTACCCATCAGCCACACAGACCCTAATCAGAGATCAGGCAAGGTGTGGAAAACACTCTGCCCCTGACTGGAATGGAGGCTTTCTTGTGGGAAAAGAGGTCAATCAGTCACTGGAGAATCTTGACCCCGGGCCCTCTAACTTCTACTCCTTCCTTCCTGCTATAGTTTAGATCTTGAATGCATCCCCAAGCCTGTATATTAAGGGAGCTATGGGACCCAGTGGGACTGGGGGTATGACTTCTAAAGTGATTGCTTTTCCTTGTCCCTTCTTTTCTTCTTTCTCTTCCTTCCTCCCTCCCCCTTCTTCACCCCTTTTTCCTTCCTTCCTTCCTTCCTTCCTTCCTTCCTTCCTTCCTTCCTTCCTTCCTTCCTCCCTCCCTCCCTTCCTCCCTTGGTCCCTCCCTCCCTCCCTCCCTCTTCTCTATTCAGTGCTGGGAATCTAACCCAGGACCTTCCACATGCTGGGCAAACATTCTAGCTCCAGTTCTCATTTCTCTTATTTCCTGACTATGCAATGAGGGGTTGTGCTTTGCCATACACTCCTGCCATAATTTTCTGTCTTGCCACGGACCTAAAATAACAGAGCTAATTTTTCATGGACTGGAGTGTCCAAAACTATAAGCCAAAGCAAACTTCTTCCCTTTATATGTTGATGACTTCAGGTGTTCTGGTTCTTCTGACGTTCCTACCTGTGAGAGTGCCTTCCATTTAAGCCTGCCCTCAAGTGCTTTTCACTTGGGCCTTCTTCCCATCTTGTACTTTGGTCCTAGATGATCTGTCATTCAGCCCTCCAGAGACTCTTGGTATGAACTAGCCCACAGAAACAGTGAGTGCTGATATCTAAATGTTCTTAGATATTCTGCTACCCAGGTGGGAGGGTGAGGCTGGAGAGGCAGACCCCCATCCTCCACAAGCCAGTGTCCTTTCTGCTTCTTATCTAAGCTCCCTTCCTGAGAGAGGAAATCCACTTTCCCCTTACTTTTCCTTTTCTCTAACCTGAAACCCCACAATGTCATTTTCCAAACAGAATCACCTAATCCACTTAGTTCTGTACCCCAACACAATACTCAAGGGTAAAATTTCCATAAATATTTCCTAGGAGAATCAGCTCTCAAACTTCTCCAGTCCGTTTCCCTCTTTTCTCAGTATTCCATCCTGCCAAGCCCCTGACAAACACACTTTTATTCCCAAGGCAGCTTTAGAGGAGGTTTTCAGAGGCATTAACCTCTTTCTGTCCCAGATGATGAGGGGGGCAACGCATGTGTGTCCAGGTCTGGGACCTTGAGCTGAGCACAAGGACTGCCTGTCGCCCCTGAACCTGGGAGGTAGGGGTCCGGCAGCAGGCAGCTCGGATCATCTGGCCTCACTCATCCTTCCTGCCAAGGCCTCCTCCCCTGTATTTACACACGCTAAAGCTTCTGCCCGAATAAAACATCCATGTAAAATCCAATTTCCTCAGAATCTCTTGGAGCCTGGGCCTGAGATGGAGTAGGTAACCCTGGCGGTTACCGCCTGAACCACTCCTGCTGGCTGCAAAGGTGAGGCCCATTTTTCAATTATCTATCTGCTGTGACAGCAGCGGTCCAGCCATCGAGCCAAGGCAGGGGGAGGGGGAGGCCGAGCGAGGGAGGCAGGAGAAAGAGGGCAAGGGCACATGGTGGGGGAGGAGAGAAAGAAACCTAGACAGACTCATGGGTAGAGACCCTTGGGGAGAGGCACCCAGTAGGTGCTTAAGAGTTATTTGGAAAATGAATGATCAGAAGAGTGAATAGGAAGGGTGGGTGCAGAGCTAGGGAGGGGGAGAGCCAGAGAGACAGGGAGTGGGTGGAGAAAGGAGGAGAGAGAGAGAGGGGGGGGAGGGGAAGCGAGCGTGGATGGAGCCAACAAGAGGCTCCTGTGTCAATCCGTGGAAACGGGAGGCAGAGTGATGCGGTCACAGCTCCTGCCATCAATATCCTCTAATATAAATGTCAGTGATGCTATTTTCCGCGCAGTCATTTCGCACACTGCTGATTACATTAACGTATAATGGAGGGGCGCCGGCTCCACTGCTTTCTCCCCTAACCCTCCCCCCGGTGATGTGTCAATAGCCGCCTCCATGAACAAGTCAATTTTCTGCAGGCTTGGCAGCGGAATAAATCTGCCCGGCTATGGGGAGAGCTGGAGATATTTATATACCCGGAGCCTGCCTTCCGTGTGCGCGCGTGCGTGTGCGCGGCGGGCGCGGCCCGGACCCCAGCGACCCGGGTGGGGGGTGGGGGTGGGGAATCTGGGGCGCGCCACCGAGCTGAATGATTTCCAGCCTCGACTCAATAAGAGGAGAATTTAGAGCGGTCCCTGAGCTGGGCTCCCAGAAACAGCCTTACACGTTTATTTTCCTTAGCTGAACAGGAAAGGGGAGAATTATATGTGGATTTATAGGACAGGCGCCGCTCAACCCAAATGCTCCCGCTCCGGGAGGCTGGGGGGTGGGGGCGCGAGGAGAGCACCGGGAGGGAGGGACGTGGAGGGTCCGGGCCGCTGGGACCCCCGCTCGCGCGGGCTGGCTAAGACGCACCCCCTCACCGGTCGCTTTAATTACATTTGTTCCTGTCCTTCGTGAGGGCGAGACTTGAGCTCAGCCCGCCTGGGGTGGGGGGAGGGGGGACGGAGTCCAGGACTGCCTGGAGATGGGAGAGAGGGAGGGAGCCACCCGGAATGGGGACGGGAAGGGGGGATCGGGAAGTGGGGGGGGGCTGTCAGCTTCGGCTCAGAAGCGGATCAATAGTACGAGATCTAATGGGCTAACTGCCAAGCTGGCGCACCGAGGCGCTGCCCCGCGGGGGCGGGAGGGGAAGGCGAAGGACGCCTGGAAAGGAGGGGGAGGAGGAGGCAGAAGAGTGGAGGAGATGGGGAGAGGAGGAGGGGGAGAGGGAGACAGGGGACGACGGAGGGAGAGTCCAAGGAAAGGACGGGACAGGGCGGCCCTCGCGGGGAGCATCTCTTCGGCATCCTTCGTCCTCTTAAGGTTCGGTTCGGAAGGAGGAACCTGGTCCCTGGTCCCTGAGCTGCGTGACCCCAAAGTCTCCCGCGTCTCAGACCTCAGCGTTGCTGCCGAGCCGCCAGGGGGCGACACGACCCTGTGCTCTGGGGGAGGATCTCCGCGCTTCCTCCTTGGGGCTCCCGTGACCTGTCGCCTCTGACGCCTGGTCTCCGAGCGTGTCCTCAGCCCTCTCTCGAAGGCCTTACCGCGTGGCCTGGATGGGAGTAGGGTCGTGCCTCTGCCCACGAATAGAAGGAACCTTTGGTTTTTACCAGTGTTAGGCAGGGCTCCCTGGGACCCTGGATCGGTTTAGTGCCTAGAAGCTGTGTCACTGAGCCTGGGGCTAGCTGCCCTGGGTGTGGCAATTGCGCTTTCACATCCTTGAGGGGCCGCGTGGGAGAATCCTGGTGATGTTCCTTGGTGAAGGGCCCTTCCTGTGGTGTGGAAGGCACTAACCAGGCCAGGCAAGGTTGCTAAGGATCAATGGCATACAGCTAGCTTTAACTCTTTGGTTTCTGGCAATTGTCCGACCTCCTAATTGTCTGGCCACTGATGTTGACTTTTTTATTTATTCCCCAGATGGGAGTCTGTCCCTTCCTGAACTGAGAAAATACAGTCCAACATCCCAGCCAGCAAGGTGTGTCACCCAGAAGGGAGCCAAATGGTAGCAGTTCACTGATTTCCAGCCCCAGTTGCTATCAAGATCGCCTGATGGGGCTCTTTAACATAAACATATTTACCCATATACCTTCATTGTAAGGGCTGTGTATGCGCCAGCAGGGGTTTCTGGAAACATGCACTTTGTCAGCGTTCCCCAATTAATTCTCATACATTCCTACATGGGCATTGCCTAACGGCATTGCCATTACTGTTGCATTTGTGTGTGTGTGTGTGTTGAGTGTAGTAACTCGGTCCTGGGTATTTACCCTTGCAAATATGACCATATGACATGATGTGTAATTGTGGGGTGTCTGTGTCATTGGGTAAGCATTGCTTTATGTATCTCTTTGTGCATTCTCTGTGGTCTGGATGTCAGTGGGTCTGCATCATTCCATGTGTCATTAGTGTTGTCAGTGTTTATTGAGAGCACCTATTGTGTGTGTGTGTGTGACATGGTACAGGCCTGCCCTGATGAGAGTGAGTGCAGCCCCATGGTGTGTTTGTGTCGAATTGAGCACATCTCTGTGGGCTGCGTTGTGGGGCACAGCCATTGTGTTCATGTCATTGAGAATATGTGCTGGCAAGAGCTTGTGTCACAAATGGAACGAAGCCGATCTGCCCCAGAAGCAAAGGCGGCAATGACTTTCTTTTTCCAATTATATCCTGGTCAGAGGTGAGCGACCTCTCCCCACTGAGGCCAGGGCTGCTTGTTATGCAAACCGTGCAGAAGGGTGGAGATTAGAAGAATGTGCCCGAGTCACGTGTGAAAACAATCAGCTATCAATGGAACAAGATCAATGCCCTAGATTACAGATGAGCCCTGGGCAAATGGTCACTTTGGAGTTTTTCCCAAGGAAGGCAAAACATACAGTCCACAGCCTCATACTTGTCACAGCAAGAGACCCACGGGTACTGATACAGCTTGAGGGGAAGTGGGAAACAGTCTGGGCGAGCTGGGCAAATGAATGGTTCCTGCTTTACACTGGTGGACAGCTAACACTGTTGCTCAGTGGCTCCATTGCTTTGCTTAAAGATACAACCTTGGGAAGGGAACAGCTTATGTTGAGTGCTTTCTATTTTAGGTCCAGAGAGTTAGGATTCTAAGTGGGTCACAGGAGGCAGTGTGGGGATTTGGAAGAAACTCTCATGTCAGGAACAAGAGCAAAAGAGGACTCGTGATGATGAGGGGCAGCAAAAGAAAGTCTGCTCCTCTAGGGCCAGGGTCAGGCGTGAGACAGAGGGGCTTCTGGCTCTCAGGACAACTTGAGCTAAGGAGGCTGCAGAGCAAGAGCTGAGCTTCTGAAGGGTAGGGTAGGCCAGGCCTTACTCACAGATATGCTGCAGGTTGGCAGGTGGACTGAGTGAGACCTGAGCTAGGAGCCTTGAGTTCTGTGTGGACATTGACTAGTCTTTGGAGGGAAATGGAGCTGGGCATTTGGGGGCTCTAAGACTAGCTATGTGGCAAACACTGTTTCATACAGTCTAGGAAGACTAATGAGAAGATGAGAGGGTTGAAAGTCCTGAGGACCACACCAGACCTGGCTCTGATGTCACTGAACCTACCTCTGACCAGCAGTCAGTGCAGTTGAGTCTGGCACCCATACCAGCCAAGTCTGCGACAAGGGGAAGGAAGTATCCTGTTTCTGTGCCAGGGGGTGTGGTAGACCATCTTTGAAGCCTTGGGTTGGTTTAGAATTCCTTTGTTATCATTTATGCATGTCCTGTTTTGCCTTGCCCTATAGGAACGCAATGATGGGCAAGAATGCCCATAGGGAGTGCACAGCCTAATGCACAATAAAGAATTTGAATGAGTTTAAAGGCTTTAATATTCTCCCTCGCTCGCTCGCTCACTCTCCCTCTCTCTGCTTCGGAAAATGTAGTGTTACATAAGGGCATCCTGCCTGGATCGAAATCTCAGCTGTGCCACTTACCAGCTTGAGTTCATGAGTTCGTTCCCAGGCCTCCTCCTTCCATTTGTATATAGGGGTCCCTACCTCTTAGAATTAGTGTGAACATTTAGTTAAAGTCCTTAGGGGACTTCAACAGTGCCTGAACATGATAACCACAAGTTTGTCTCTTCTGGTCTCTCTTTTTATTTTCTACCATAGTGCCTTTGAAAAAGTCTCATCCATGTGTCAGCAGAAATAAATTGAACAAGGACTTGTTCATAGCTGGGACAAGATGGGGTGAATAACAGGCCCCTTGAGGCTGGAGTGTAGATGGAGGAAGGCAGAGAAGGAGCCTGCGGAGGGATAGAGGAAGCTAGGTAGCAACAGAGCCTCTTTCTATGGGCTAAGGTGATTGAGGCTAGAACAGTGGGGCAGAGTTCAGTATACAGACACTGCCACCACCCCTTTTCTCTAGTAGGGCGCCCTCTGCTGGAGTCTATGGCCCCTAGATGTCCTGGTGGACTGTTTGAGAATTGGCTGCCGCCAGAGGATACAGACTTTGCCTAGCTTCCCTCGACCACCGCTTGACCTCGGCTACAGTAGCCCCCTCTGCTGGTCTTAGCAGCCTTAGACTTGGCTCTACCTCCACCTCCTTTTCTTCTGGCCACTCTGAAGTGAGATGACAGGGGTCCTATTCTATAACCTGGAAAGTGGAGGGCTAGAGCATCCCTGAAGGAGACCTCTTGTTTAACCAGGCTCCACAAAACTGGGAGAGATCTGTGCAGACTGCTCAGCAAAATGGTGAAGTCATAGGCTCCAGAAACAGAGAACTGAGTTTGCATTTGAAGCCTCGTTCTGACACTTAGTAACAGATTGAAGCCTAGGTAAGTCTTTTAACTTGTTAGCCTCACTTCCCTCTGCTGAAAAATGGGAGGAACACCACTGCCGACCTTATGGGGTTGTGGTGAGGATGAAATAAAGCAGTGTGTACCTTTAAAAAGTGTTTAGCACAGATCTCTAAATAAGTGATCAACCAATTGTCCAAGAATTTGCCCAGAGAGGAACTTCGTGCTGTGACAGGACTGGGTCTTCTAGGGCTCTCAGCCAGCCAGTATGAGTTGCTAGGGTCCTTACTGTCCCAAGTTTGTCTGTTATTCAAATCCCAAAGTACCAAATGGCAGAGACCCTGCCTGAATCTGCTGCTTTTTTATTGGATGCATGAGGAGATGACATGTGGTGTCTTGGTTACTGTGCAGGAAAGAAAGGGTTAAGGCAGGTGGGGGTGCTGGAAGGGATCCACCCCTTCCCACTTTTCATTGATTATTCCCCTCTCCAGGTGTTTTTGTGGCCTTTTTCTCCTCCCTTGGGGTGGAGTGGGGGCTGCTGGGTCCACTTCGGGCTTAGTTATTGTTTTAATTTTGGTGCTGGCTCCCTGGTGCATGGGAGTGGATAATGAAAGAGGAAAAGCGAGGTCAGGGTGGTGCCCAGGCAGCAGATTTCTGCCCGTCAGACTGGGCCAGGGCGGGTGGAGAAGTGGTGGTGGGGGTTAGGTTAATATCAATAAAGCAACTGGAGTCTCAGAAGTAAGGAGCTGCAAAGCCAAGCACAATGGCTTTGTGCTCTGGGAGCCTAAAAGGCCACTTTGCCTGTTCACAGTGAATCATCAGGATGGGGTTGGGCAAGGGCGTAGAGAGACTTTGAGGACATAAGCTGGATGGGCACAACTCAGTGGTAGCAAACAGTCACCAAGGAACAACAGAGGAGTTGGGCTCCGCCGTTCCATTCTCCACTTCCTTGCCGTGTTTGCAACCCCACTCGGGTGAATTGGAAGGATGTGGTGCTGATGCTGCTACAGGTAGAGAAAAATAGAAACTGGAGGCAGGACAGTACAAGGAGAAGGTCACAAGTGTTGGTTGGGGAGATGGCTCAGGGGGTAAGGGCACTGGCTGCTCTTACAGAGGGCCCAGGTTCAATTCCCAAACCCGCATGGTGACTAACAACCATCTGTAACTCCGGTTCTAGGGATCCGACACCCTCTTCTGGGCATTGCATGTATGCCGTGCACTTACACACATGCAAGCGAAATACTAATATACACAAAATAAGCATAAACTTAAAAAATTATCACAAGCTTTGCCCAGACCCAGGTTCTTGGCTGAGTTCTGAATATTGACTGTGACTTTAGTCAAGTTATTGAATCTTTCCATGTGTCAGTTTCCTGTTTTCTAAGAGAGCATCAATAGTAACGTTGATTGCATAGTGTCATTGACATTGTACACAGAGGACTCAGCACAGGGCCTGATATGTGGTGAGTACACAGTACAAGCCAGCTACCCCGTTAAGCCTGTTTTCCTCAGCTGTGAAATGGGGATATCAGCTGTAACTTCCCCATAGGGATCTTAGGGGGCAACAAATTGGATAAAGCTTGTAAAGTGCTTAGCACAATGCTCGGTACATAAATAAGCCCTCAATACATGTTAGCTGTTGTTATTATATTATTTTTATCTTTATTGCTCCCTCCCGTCTTGGAACTGGTGATTTAGTTGAGGAGACTGAGGCCAGGCCACTCCCTTCCTTGGCCTTCTAAAGTATTTGGTTCCTTCCACAAGGGTTTCCTGAAGGCCAAGCCCACCTATAGAAAGCTTCCAGTTCTAGATGAACAGACTGACACATGTCCCCAGGAGCTGAGGGGGCTGCTGGACTAGCAAAAGAATGGATTCTCATGACCCTGTCTGCCTTAGCTGCATATCAAGATGGCTGTCCTCACTCTGACCTGCCCTTGTAGGTGAAGGTGGTTACTCAGCAGAAGGATGCTCACCTGTTCCCCTGTGGAAGACCTGGGGCCTGTTGGAGAACAGCGTCAGAAACCCTCACCTAACCCTGTCCATGCTCCCCTAAGTCAGCATAGGGAGGGGGTAGGGAGATGGAGCAGACCAAAAAGAGGGTAGTTAATGGTTTACACTTGACCTTTCTTCTCCCACCCCCACCCCCCCAACCCCAGCAAGCGGGCAGGCTGAGGGGATGAATGGAGTGGAGGGCAGGATTTTCACATTAATGGCAGCATATGTTGTGTTTATTGACACCGCAGGGTTGGTGCTTGTGGTGGTTGTGGGGGTGGGTGCCTGGGAGGCCACAGGCAGGAGGAGCAGGGGGAAAGAGAAGGCAGAGGGGAAGGTGCCTCAGGCAGGGATGGGGAGAGGAGAGCCTGGGGCCTGGGGTGCGTGTGGGGGGGGAGGCAGGAGCAATATTGTAGCAGGAACACACCAGGTGCTTGCTGTCAGCCTGAACAAAAAGGAAGAGTCAGCAACTCTGGGGGGGGTGTGGAGGCGGGGAGCCACCGCCTGCTCCAGCCTTACAGCCTCTCCCCATTAACCCCTGCTCTGCCACTAGTAGGAAAGAAGCTTTTGAGCCTGGAGAGAACCTTTCTCCAGGCTCAAAAGCTTCTTTCCTACTAGTTCCTGTCTTTTCAGAGACAGCAGGCAGGTCCTTTTAATCATCTGGAAAATGCTGTTATCTTTGCGGTGAGCAATGGCAG
Organism: Rhizomys pruinosus; assembly: GCA_009823505.1. Classification (NCBI taxonomy): domain Eukaryota; kingdom Metazoa; phylum Chordata; class Mammalia; order Rodentia; family Spalacidae; genus Rhizomys; species Rhizomys pruinosus. The sequence goes on along the minus strand of VZQC01006100.1, from coordinate 1,294,079 downwards.
GATTTTCCTTTGCCGGGAGGGAACAGCAGCCCCTTTCTCTGCTCTACCCTCTCCAAGATGGAGAGGCTAAGATAATCCTTGGGAAATTGATAAACCAGAGTGCCAGGGGTCAAATGACCGTGAGCATCTGAAGTGTGTGTGTGGTGTGTGTGTGTGTGTGTAAAATCAGATAAAAAGGAGTGATGGGTCCTCTGCAGGAAGTTGTCTGCAAAGACTCCTCAATTTCCCACTCTCTGCTTGAGCTGCAGATCCTGTGCATCCTGGCAGACTTTCACCAGGAGTGTGTGTGTGTGTGGGGGGGATATTCTGCCCTGTACTGATGAGTGTGTACACTGGGCTCATTCACTTTTCAGTCAGGAAAGTTCTGGGGGCTCATCTGGAAGTACCCAGGGGTGTGGAAGGTATGAAGTAAAATGAGTTATGGACCCCTATTCTGGCAGGAAATCTGGTGTTCTTGGCTGGGGAGCACAGCTGCAGGGGGTGCCCCTCCCAGCTTCCCTGTTACCTCTAATCAGGATCCTAGAAAGGGAAGCAAGGTACTTAGGGCTGCATGGACTGGCTGCCAGCATTTTCATTAATTTCAGAGTTCTGAGAGAGAGAGAGAGAGAGAGAGAGAGAGAGAGAGAGAGAGAACTGATTGAAAGGCGAGAGGACTTGTAAGGGGAGGACTAGTCTCTAACTCCAAAGAGGCAAGAGTTAGGGACTTTAGGGCTTTACCTCTGGCTGCTGGTCTCCTCCAGTCAAACCTGATGTTCTGCAGCCTTCCACTTGCATATTAACTTTTGTGTTTGCTATTCCAGAGTCTATGTCTTGGCCACCCTTGACGAACATTCTGGTTCCACATGTTTGGACAATGGACAGGGCTCCTAGAAGTAAAAGGTAGCCCCTTCCATGCCCCACCCTCTGGGGCCATTTCTATCCAGCCACCCAGATAAGTGGGAGCCCTCCTCAGCCAGCTCCTCTTGCAGATAGTGCCAAAGTGCGGTTCCTGGTCCTTGCCCGGCAGGCCTGAAGACTCGGGCAGGTGCTGCTGTCCCTGGCTGCTCTCACTCCAGCTCCTCCCTGGGCTCTAGGTCGGCACACGCCCCCCTTCCCTGGCCCTCTTCCGGAGTTCCAGCTGCGCACAGAGCGTCCCAGGCTCGGCTCCAGTTCCTCAATGGCCCTACTCCCCCATTACCCTGATGTCGGCCCCTCTCCCCCTCGGCTTTATCGGCTCTCAGCCGGCTCTGCCAGGGTAATGAGGGCTCTCCTAATTACCATTGCAGAAACTCTACTTACATTAACAGCTTCATCTGAGGAGCCGCAACATCTGCTGTGCGCAGGCAGGCGTCTTCCCCTCCCCACCCCCGCCCCCGCCCGCTCTCCCCACCCCCGCCCCCGAACCCCCATGCCCCGCTTGGCCCTGCGCTCTTCTCCACCTTCTCTGACTCCCTTCTCCAATCCTTATCTTCTCATTTCTCGTCTCCTGCCCTTCCACAATCCTACCAGCTTGTATCCCAGAAGGAGAGAGAGACACAAAGACAGGGCCCCAAAGATAACGAGAGATTTGGAGGTTGGAGAACTCCAAGATACCCATACATTCAGGATCCCAGAAACAGCCAGGGAACCCAGGAATAAACAGAAAATTGAAGCAGCAAAGATCGTGAAAGAGTTGGAGTTTGGGATGAGGCCATTTACCTGGATGTATGGGGGGAGGGCTCTGATGTGCACCAGTGTGCAAAGGTATGTGCATGGTGTGCATGTGTGTGAATGCACATGGATCACATATGCTTCATGTTGCTGTATCCAAGCATCATCTATGGAGTACTGTGTGCCTGTCAGTGTGTCTTTACTTTTACTTATGCATTCATCTGTACCTCTATTATGCATTTGCATCATCTTTCTGATTACATTTGTTAATGTGAATCTCTGTGCTTGCGTTTTGCAAGTGTGTCTCCCTGTGTTTATGCGTGTATTTTTCTGTCATATAGGTAATTTTGCATGTATATCATTCAAGTGTGACTTATACACACATATAATCCAGGATTCGGGGTGCCTCTGGGAGTGTTTGCATCTCTGCATGCATGCCTATGCATGTGTGTATCATCTGTGTAATTATTTGATGAGACTGGGAGCATGTGTGTGTTCCTGCTCCATGGGGGATGACAGGCAGTTGGGAAGACGCTGAGCCCATTTTATCTGAGGTTAACAGGGGTCACAATTCACTCCTGGAAACCCCCACCCTCCTCCCCACCCCATACAATTAAGCCTCACTGTGGTGGAAAGAGCCAGCAGACAGTAAGAAAGGTCAACAGTATTATCAGCTCCTAATCCAGTTAGTTACTGTTTGTTTGGGAATCCAGCTCCAGGTCAACTTCCAGAAAGGGGGCCTGGGAGAGAGGAGAGTTTGAGGATGAGTTTGAGAGGATGAGTTGAAAGAAACTGTGGGAGGTGCCAGGACCTTGGGGGTGGGGAGAGTCCAGAAAGCACCCTCAGGTAAGATACCTCCCAAATTGGTTAGTTTGAGCTGAGCAAAGCTCAGGCTTTACAAAAGGGGCCAGGATCTGGGTTTCATCTCCAGAAGTTGGGGTGTAAGAGAAGAGTCTCTCTCACCCTGGCGGGGGTGGGGTGGGGGGGGCTTTCTGGTTTTTTCCAGTCAAAGATAAGGAGAGATGGAGACATTCAGAGGGGCAAGACCAGAACTCCAAGAGATGGCTGCCTTGGGCTGTGGCCAGTTTCCCCTGGGATTGGGAGAGACAAAGGAGGAGATGTTGGTAAATGCGCTATTAGCTTTTGAAGCCACTTCATTAATCCTGCCCTTTATTTTATTTTCCCTCTTCTCTTCCCACATACTTTTCTGAGTGAAAGCAGGACCTCTACTCACTCCCACTGGAGGGCATGCAGGGCCTCACTCAGCTTTAAAGAGTCCCTTGGCCTCTGCTACTGAGTATGAGGAGTAGGAGAGACCAAGGTCTCAGGGCCTTGGACACTGAGAGCATCAGCCCAGTAGCCCGAAAGCCTGGGCAGAAGGGGAGCAGCTGAGAGGTCTTTGCCTTGTTCTGGGCCTCTTTCACATTCCAGACTTTAAGGTTAGGGAAGGGGTAGCAAGAAGAAGAGAGTTGTCTGTTGAGCTGTTAGTTCAGGTTCCAGGGTACCCCCACCAGCTTAGCAGTCAGGGCAGACAGGAACAGAACATCTTTACATGAAGCTAAATGAGGGTAAGAGGAGCAGTCATACTACTTGAGGAGCCAACTCTGGGAGATATTTTGCTGGGTTTTGTTTTGCTTGTCCTGAGATAGGGTCTGACTTTGTAGTACTGGCTGGCCTGGAACTTTTGTATAGACTAGACTGGCCATGAACTCTGACAGTCCTGAGTGCTGGGATTAAAGGCATATGCCACTGTGCCTGGCTCTTTTGCTGGTTCTTGAGGTGAAGGACATAGACCTGAGCACCATGGACCAGGCCACTTGTTCTTCTTTACCCCAGTCCCCTTGTTCTAGTTGTTTCTCCATTGCTGTGACAAAACCAACTTGGGGAGGAAAGGCTTTATTGAGCTCACTTCTCCCAGGTCACAGTTCATCACTGAGGGAGCCCAAGATAGAAACTCAGGGCAGGAACCTGAAGGCAGGTGCTGAAGCACAGGCCATGGAGGAATGCTGCTTATTAGCTTGCTCATTTTGCCCATGCTCAGCCTGCTTTCTTTCTTTACTTTTTTTTTTTTTAATTTTTTTTTTATTAATTTTATTTCTGTATGTGTATGAATGTACTGCCTGCATGCAAGTCTGTGCACCCGTGTCGTGCAATGCCGCGGAGGTCAGAAGAGGGTGTCGGATTCCCCCGGAACTGGAGTTCTCCTGGAACTGGAGCTTCAGACGGCTCTCGGCCGCCATGTGGGTGCTGGGGATCGAACCCGGGTCCTCTGCAAGAGCGGTCAGCGCTCCCAACCGCTAGGCCATCTCTCCAGCCCCTCTTTACTTTTTAAATTTATTTATTTATTATTATTTTTTGTCTTTTTGAGACAGGGTCTCCCTGTAGCCCCAGCTGTCCTGGAACTCTCTCTGTAGACCAGGCTGGCCTTGAACTCACAAAGATCCGCCTGACTCTGCATCCCAAGTGCTAGGATTAAAGGCGGGCGCCACCACGCCCTGATATTTATTATTTATTTTTATGTGTATCAGTGTACTGTCTGCATGTAGGTTGGTGCACCTGTGTTGTGCAATGCCGCAGAGGTCAGAAGAGGGTGTTGGATTCCCCTGGAACTGGAGCCAAAGACAGTTCTCAGCAGACATGTGGGTGCTGGGAATCGAACCTGAGTCCTCTGCAAGAGCAGTCAGCGCTCTTAACTGCTGAGCCATCTCTCCAGCCCCTCAGCCTGCTTTCTTATACAATACAGAACAACATGCCCAAGGGTGGCACTGCCCACAGTGGGCTGGGCCCTCCCACATCATTCAACAATCAAGAAGACGCCCTAAAGACATGGCCACAGGCCAGTCCAATGGAGGCAATTCCTCCAATGAGGCTCCCTCAACCCAAGTGTGTCAACTTGGCACTAGAGCTACCCAGCACAACTGACCCTGTCAACTTTACACACAAAACACATCATTGTTAAGCCACAACCTTTCCATTTCTTGTCCCCAAGATATGATGGTAACATTAGTATCACTACATAAGACAGTACAACCTGAAAACCCCCACAGACCTTAAAAAATCCAAACACTTAAAAGTTCACAGTCTCTTTTAAAAGTCTCCTAACTATGGGTTCCTATAAAATGAAAAACAAGTACTGTCTTATTTCAAAGGGAAGAATCAGACACACCTAAGCAAAATCTAAGTCCAGCAAAGTAGCTCAAGACTGGACATCTGGGATTCACTCACAATCTTCGGGGCTCCAAAGAGCTTCGGCAGCTCCCCTTCCTCTGACTCTGCCATCCACAGCACACACAGCTCATCTCGCAGGCCCAGGCCAGCTCCACTCCACACCTGCTGCTGCTTGGTTATCCTATGGCCTGGCATCTACAAAAATGTGGGGTCGCCACTGAAACTAAGGCTGCACCTCTACCAATGGGCTCCTTGGACCTCCCTCATATAAAGTCTCTGCTTCTTCTTCATGACCCCTGCAATTCTGGGGTCTTCATTACAACTGAGGTGTACTTTTACCAATGGCCTTTCCTGGCCTCTCACAATGCCAAGCCTCAGCTGCTCTTTATAACCCCTTCACATTTCAACATTAGAACCACAGAGGAGACTCTTATACATTACCAAGTCCTGCTTCTGGCTTGAGATGGAGGCTTGTGCCCCCTCTGGACCATAGCTTCTGTGTGCTGACCCTAAGGAAATTCTTCCCAGAAGATTTAACCACACTAATGCTGGTCTCTTGTTACTTACAGCTGATTTTTCAGCCCAAGCTAACCAGCATCAACTGTCCCAGTAAAACAAAGGTTTTACTTCAGGTTCTGGTCTCTTGTTACTTACAGCTGATTCTTCAGCCCCAGTTGACCAGAACCTACAAATTCTCAATTCAAAAATATACAAACAGTCCTGATGTTCTCTGCTTCCCTTTGAAGCTTCTCAAACCAGGCCTCCATCATCTACAACTCCTTCAGCATAACTGTTCCAAGTTCCACAGCAACAAACTCTAAGCACTCAATGGCTTTTCTGGCCCAAAGCTCTAAATGCTTCCACAATTGTCCCCCAAACACCAAGGTCAGGTCTGTCACAGCAATAGCCTACTCTCTGGTACCAATTTCTGTTCTAGTTTGCTTCTCCATTGCTTTGACAAAACACTCAGACCAAAACCAACTTGGGGAGGAAAGTGCTTATTTAACTCACATCTCCCGGGTCATAAACCATCAGTGAGGAAGCCCGAGGTAGGAACTCAGGGCAGGAACCTGAAGGCAGGTGCTGAAGCACAGGCCATGGAGGAACACTGCTTACTGGCTTGCTCACTTGGCCCATGCTCAGCCTGCTTTCTTATACCATAAAGAACAATGTGCTCAAGGGTGGCACTACCCACTGTGGGCTGGGCCCTCCCAAATCAATAATTAAGAAGATGCCCCACAGACATGGCCACAGGCCAGTCCAATGGAGGAAATTCCTCCAATGAGGCTTCCTCAACCCAAGTGTGTCAAGTTGACACTAAAGCTATCCAGCACAACCATATTCCATTCATAGACCCTAATGAGCTGCTTTCACTCCCTGCCCTTTCCAAGTACATATCCATGAACATATTCATGTGCAAACATATGCACTTGCACACGCACTCCTGAACCTGCTTTCAAGGCTCTATGTCAGAGATAAGCAGGATATGAGGTTGACAGGCAGCGGTCCAAGTGCCTTACAGAAGACTCACCTGTTGGTATTCCCCATTTCCATTCCTCAGAAAGATGATGATGATGCCCTAAATCTTTACCCCAGCAGTTTTCCTCAACCTAAGTATGGCATCACCCACAGAAGCTCTTTTTAAATATTTATTTATATATTTTTTATTTTTTATTTTTTTGTGTATGAGTGTACTGTCTGCATGTAGGTTGGTGCACCCGTGTCGTGCAATGCCTCGGAGGTCAGGAGAGGGCGTCGGATTCCCCTGGCACTGGAGTTGAAGATGGTTCTTAGCTGCCATGTGGGTGCTGGGAATCAAACCTGGGTCCTCTGCAAGAGCAGTTGGCGCTCTTAACCACGAAGCCATCTCTCCAGCCCCAGAAGTTCTTAAAAGAT
>VZQC01006100.1:1152721-1279335 GCA_009823505.1 Rhizomys pruinosus | reverse complement strand
AATGAAAAAAAACTGAGAGAAAGATGCAGGACAGTTATGGAAGAATGCATGATCTGGGATGGGGTGGGGTGGGGTGGGGGGAAGGGAAAGGGAAATATGCCTGAGCTGAATTGGAAAATGATGTATGAAATACACAAAGCATCAATAAAAAATGAAAATTAAAAAAATAATAAATTTAAAAAAGGAAATGGAAACTTTCTCACTCAGAATTTGCATTCATTCTAATTCGTCTTGAGCATCACTAGGAAATGAGTGATGCAAGGAGCACAGTAAGCCATGAAAAATGCCATTTCTGGACTATTTGTTGGCCACAGTTCAGCAAGAAATGAACCTTTGTGATAGGTTACTGGACTGAACTATTTAGTAGTTGGGGCAGTTTTAAAGATGGTCCCTAGAGGGGCTGGAGAGATAGCCTAGCGGTTAAGAGCACCGACTGCTCTTGCAGAAGACCCGGGTTCGATCCCCAGCACCCACATGGAGGCTGAGAACCATCTGTAACTCCAATTCCTGGAGAACTCCAGTTCCAGGAGAACTCCAGTTCCAGGGGAATCCGATGCCCTCTTCTGACCTCCGCGGCATTGCACAACACGGGTGCACAGACCTCCATGCAGACAATACATTCATACACATAAATAAATAAATAAAATTAAATTAAATTAAATTAAATTAAAAAAAAAGATGGTCCCTAGAAAAGAAGGAACTCAGATGTGGCGTGCTGTGCTGCTGTGCTTTGGGTTTTCTGTAGTCATGGCAGTGACTCCTGTGTTTGAGTGCTCAAATACATTCATGTATTTGGATGTTTAAGGAAGAAGCTAAAGTTTTTGTATAAGTATACATATTTATATCTTTTAATATAATGCTTTTATTGAAAAAAAAAGAACAGGAGCAGAAGAATGTAAGAGCCAGAGGATAGAGAGGAATTTTGTGTGAAATGTCATATTCTGGACGTGACGTGGTCATTGCACTTATGAACACATAGCAACTATGGTTAGCAGCATAAGTCCAAGCCAGTCAGAATTCCAGCACAGATAGAGGAGAGGCTCACGAGGCCCTGCCCTGAAAGGCTGAGCAGCTATTGGCAACTGATGGCTACTGGGGAAGGAGAGTCGATTTTCTTTGGCCACCAATAGGTTGTCCATGCTCCAGTGGATGACTCGTGCACATATGGGTGTCACTAGTCAGACTCAGTGGGAAAAAAAAGGAGAGGAAGTTGGGAGAGGTGTTTTGGGGGAATCCAGGGGAGTTGAACGGAGAAGTGGCAGGAAGGATATAATCAAAATACATTATACATGAGTATGAAATTCTCAAAGAAATATTATGTATCAAAAAATAGAAAGGGGAGCAGCTGAGGATACGGTTCAGTCAGTAAAGTGATTCTACTATAAGCATAAGTACCTGCATTTGGTCCTCAACACCCACATAAAAAGTTAGGTGAGGGCGTAGAGAGATGGCTCAGTGGTTAAGAACACTGGCTGCTCTTACAGAGGACTCTTGTTCCCAGAAGCCACATGGTGGCTAGCTCTTAACTCCAGCATTGGGGGATCCAAGTCTCTCTTTCTCTCTCTCTCTCTCTCTCTCTCTCTCTCTCTCTCTCTTTGGCACAGAGATACAAATATAAATTTTAAATTTTTAAAAAAGTCAGGTGAGGTGGTGTCTATAACCCTAGCACTGGGGGTGCATGTAGAAGGCAGAGACAGGCAGAAGGCAGATCCCGGAGCTTGTGGGACAGCCTAATGAAACTCATGAGCTTCAGGTTCAGTGAGAGACCCTGTTTCAAAAAATAAGGTGGAAAACCGGCCAGATAGCTCAGTGGTTAAAAGCACTTGCTGCACAAGCTTAATGACCTGAGTTTAATTCCTGGAACCCATGTAAAGGTACAAAGAGAGAACCAACTCCACATGGTTATCCTCTGACCTCCACACACATGTTTTAGCCACTAGTACTACTACTACTACTACTGCTACTACTACTATTAATAATAATAGTACAAAATAAAGCTTAAAAAATAAGGCAGAGAGCAATAGAGCAACACCTGACTTCAACCTCTGGCTTCCACATGTGTGTATCCGCACGCATATGCACACACATACATGTGTGCATACTCATGCATATGCACATACATACACATGTGAGCATCCTCATGCATAGGCACACACATGTGAGCATCCTCACGCATAGGTACACACATACACACATGTGCATCCTCACACATAGGCACACACATACACATGTGAACATCCTCATGCATATGCACACACATACACATGTGTGCATCCTCATGCATATGTACACACATACACGTGTGCATCCTCACGCATATGCACACACATACACACATGAGCATCCTCACGCATAGGCACACACACCATGCATATAAAAAAGAAAATAACAAAAGTTAACAATAGTGTTATATCTCTCTCTGTGTGTCTCTCTCTTTCACTTTCTCCTCTTTAGACTTACTTTCTACAAGCATGGGTTGCTTGTCTAATCAGGAAAAAATAAGGGAAAAGAGGGAAGGAAAAAGAAGCCAGAGAGATTGACACTTCTATTCAGGAGCATCGCTCCAGAGCCTGGAGAAGGGGCTGTCCCCACAGGCCTGAGCAGGACTGGACTTGAATCTTGAAGGGTAGAAGAGATGAATGTCAGGTAGTATCTACAGACAGATCTGACATTTTTAATAAAAAGTCATCTCTCCAGACTAGAAGACAGTCCAGGACAGATTTGGTGTTTCATGTGGACTGGTTTTGGGTCACCTCACAGATTCCTAGAATTATTTATACTGGATGTAATTACGGTACAAAGTAAGCCAGGACTCTGGCTGCAAAATTCAAATTAATCATGGGAAGGTAGCTTGTTTCCTATTTCAGAGTGACAGAGGGAATCCCTCTCCAAGTTCCCATTCTGTCTGCAGCACTGGATATCTATTTTTTTAATTTTATTTATTTCTGTATGTGTATGAATGTACTGTCTGCATGTAGGTTTGTGCACCTGTGTCATGCAATGCCGCGGAGGTCAGAAGAGGGTCTCGGATTCCCCTGGAACTGGAGTTCTCCTGGAATTGGAGTTTCAGACGGTTCTCGGCCGCCATGTGGGTGCTGAGGATCGAACCCAGGTCCTCTGTAAGAGTGGTCGGCACTCTTAACCGCTAGGCCATCTCTCCAGCCCCAGCACTGGATATCTAATGTTACGTTGTCACCCAGCTTATCTGTCTCCATTATACCCGTACTTTCAAGTCATCATCATTTCCCTGTCTTTCCTTTATAATTTTGAGACCGCGGGATAAAAATGAGTTCAAACAGAAATTCTGTGGGTTTTTTTTTTCAATGAGCTGATCTTTAAAGGGTGGGGATGTGGCTCAGTGGCAGAGCACTTGCCTGGCATGTGTGGGGCCTTGGGTTAAATCACCAGAACAAAAACAAACAAGAAAAAAAAAAAAAGGCTGGCATCGTGGCGCACGCCTTTAATCCCAGCACTTGAGGGGTAGAGGCAGTTGGATCTCTATAAGTTCAAGGCCAAAAAAGAAAAAAAAAAAAAAAAAAGAAAGAAAGAAAGAAAGAAAGAAAAAAAAGTGAAACTAAAAGAAAAATCCACTGATTGTTCATTAAGTAACAGAGTTTCTGTATGTTGCCACTGATGACTTGCACAACCTTGCAGGCTAAATATCATTACCCCAATTATGAGACCACTTGGAAAAGTAAGTTACCCAACATCCTTCTGCAAAGGTGAGATCTGGACCCCATGTTGAGATGACTTCTTTCTACTAACTTTGCAGACCATTTTCTGTGTGAGATACTGTACAGTTAGGTAGCCAGGCCAGAACCGCCAACCCCAAGCAGAATGGAACCAGGCAGGGCCCCAGTTTCCCGTCCCTTTTTTCTCCCAGGTTATTGGAGGGAACTCGGTCCCTGGGCTCCTCCCCAGACCTCTTCCCTGAAGGTGGGCTCCAGCCATTAGTCCTTGCCCCAGCCAATCAGCACTCCCTCTCCTTTCTCTCACAATGTCTGTTGACATGTGGTCCCCTCCTCCGCCTGCTCTCACCATCTATCAGCGGCACGTTAAGCTCTGCCACAGCCTCTCAAAATCCCCTATTTAGTTTAGTTCCACTCCGGCTCTTCCAGCATGGAGGGGCCCGATGGGACACGGGGAAATTATACATGTGATAAAGAGCTGGTTTGCTCTGATAATTGTGATAATGATACCTACTTCCACCTTCCCGTGCATTCACATGGCCACACGTGCACAGGCTACCGTACCCCATCCTTGCACTTTGCACCCCACCCAGACTTGGTCCTGGCTGTTTCCAGGCAGCTCACATCCAAAGGATGCTTTCCAGCCTGGTTCCTTATTCACTTCACTAAAGGACACATCTGGAAATTCTCTAGCCCCCTGGTCTGCTTCCTACATTCATAGCACTGGGGCACTCCCCTAGTGGGACATTTACCAGCTGTGTCCTAAGGGCCTATCCTATCTTCTATGGAACCATTAGGTGGTGAGTAGGAACAGTACCTACATTCACCAATAAACCCAGCACAGGACTTGGCAGATAGGGGCTCCTCCCTGACCTTGCTGAATGAGTGAGTGCATGATTAAAATGCACACATCACTACAATCAACCTCTCAAAGACAGGTACCCATCTTGCATCATTCCAATTTACCCATGTGTTGCCCCTCTGAATTCTTTATGACATATACACAGTATATGATGGAGACACTCATGACACAGTTGGGGCTCATGGACCACTGTGAACAGCTGCCTTGGAATCTCCTGTGCTAGGTGTATGGGGAAAGGAGGGGTGTCTAAAGGGAGTGTGTGTTGAGCACAGTGAGTATATTCATATATTACATGATAAGCATGTGGATATGTGAATGAGTGTTATGTCAGTGCATGCATAGATTGATCTGTGTTAGTGTGTATGAGCAAACACATGTGGGTGTCTGAATGAGCATATAAGTAGGCCCACATGCATGTGCACATAAGCCTGGAATTCCCCAAACCCATCTTATTCTCCACACTACTATACTATGATAATGTGTTATGGGACTCGGTTTTAATTTCCTTTTCTCCACACCTGTCTCCAGTCAGCTCTTTTTTTTTTATTTTATTTATTTTTCTTATGTATATAAGTGTACTGTCTGCATGCAGGTCTGTGCACCCATGTTGTGCAATGCCGCGGAGATCAGAAGAAGGTCTCGGATTCCCCTGGAACTGGAGTCAAAGACGGTTCTTAGCCGCCATGTGGGTGCTGGGGATCGAACCCGGGTCCTCTGCAAGAGCAGATGGCGCTCTTAACTGCTAGGCCATCTCTCCAGCCCCTCCAATCAGTTCTTTAAAAATATTTTATTATTTTTATTTTGTGTTTATGAGTGTATTGCCTGTGTGTTATGTAAGTGCACCTGTGTCATGCAATGACTGCAGAGGTCAGAAGAGGGCATCAGATCTCCTGGAACTGGAGTTATGGGTGGTTGTTAGCTGCCATATGGGTTTGGGGTATTGAACCCCAAACTCTGCAGGAGCAGTCAATGGTCCTCATCACTAAGCCATCTCTCCAGCCACCAACCCCTTCATCAGCTCCTTTTAAAGAAAAAAATTTCAGTGTCCCTATTTTTTTTTTTTTGCAGCCTAGGGAGGTTTGGAATAAAAGGGGGCTGTGAGGGGAGGGAAGGGGAGGGGAGGGGAGGGGAGGGGAGGGGAGGAAGGGAAGGAGCTCTCATTCCAGGTCAGCTCTGCTCCCCTTATCTTGGTCAATGCTCCGGCTGCTTCTACCTCCCTCTATTTCCGGTCCCCACTACCTCCGCATCCAGGAGGAAGCAAAGTCACATCTGGCAGTGTCTTCCCTGGGGAAGGGTGAGCCAGGACCTCCAGGCCTCCCTGGCTTGCTGACTGTCCATATGCAGGTACCTCTCTGTCCCTGCTGTCAAACCCTGGTCATTGTGGCTTGGCACGATTCCTAGTCCCCATCGTGTTGGCTCGAGTGTCACTGTGGAGCCTGTGGAGCCTGCCTTCAGCCATTGTCCCTATCTCCCTTTCCTCCATCCATGGCAGAGCCTCGTCTTTGGACATCACTTCTCTAGGGGATCTCAGACATCATCTGAGCTCATGCTGACTTAGTTATTTCCCAAGGTGGAGCCCTCTCCTGGGCAAACTCTGTCACTGTCACAGCTTCCTGCCTCTGTGAGAGACTTTGTGTCTTCTCCAAGAGCCAGGCTCTTTCCTGCTGCAGCCTGAAAGTCCTGCTCGTGGGTCCTCCCTGAGACATGCAAGCATCTTTTGTGCCCCCTAGCCAACTGACCCTCTATGGGACCCCATGCCCTGGTGACTGCCTGCAGCATCTTCCTGCACGCTTCCAACCTGAGAAGCCGCACAAACTTCTGGCTCCTTCACAGATACCAGCTGGTCCCGTGTATTTAGATCACTTAACTGCTCACATAGTCACTGCACTCCACCGTCCCAGGATGGTCAAAACCTTCTAGAGCCTTCTGGCCTCTGCAGACCTCCAGTTTCCTTTGTTACACAAGCCCCTACATTCCGCGAGACGCAGCTATCGAGACTTTCTTCGTGGATTTTCCACTGTGGACCTCCTCTGTAGGCCTCTGGATCTTGAGTCTTACTTGCTCTAAAATGTGTTTCCCTCTTCTCTTTCCCTATTTAATTCATTTTCATCTTTCAGAATCTACTCAGCGTCTTCCCCCATTCCTAAAGCAGACAGGCCCTCCCGCCACCGTGTGTGCTCACAATGCCAGGAACACCTCCTTATGGACTTCCTACACTTGTGCTTTTCTGTTGATGGGATTATTTCATTTCGTGTCTGGCTCACTGGAGAATTGTAAGATGCAGAGTGTATTTTTATGCATCAGCGAATCAACAGGGCAGTATCTGCTATCTCGGGGCCTTTGATAAATATTTGAGGGATGAATGAACAGCAGTCTCACACTGGACAAGGAGAGAATCTTCACCAAAAGACAGGTGCTACTGGCTCAGAATATGAGTTCTTTTAGAGTATCACTTGCCTGCTTAACAGTTTTTAGAGAGGGAGGATAAGAGGGAAAGAGGAGGGCAAGTGTGATCAAAATGCACTATGCATGGATGCAAATGTCACAATGAAATGTTGTTTGAGACAAGGTCTTGCTGTGTAACTTGCCTGGAACTCTCAGTCCTCCTCCCCAGCCTCCCAAACACCAAGAGTACAGACATGAGCCACCATACCTAACTTCAAAAAAAATTTTTTTTGGCATTGTGTTTTGTTTTTCTGAGACAAGTCTCATGTACCTGGTTCGGCCTCAGATTTGATGGACACCTGAGGGTGACCTTGAATTTATGATCCTTTGGTCTCTAACACCTGAGTTCTGAGGTTACAGGTGTGTACCATCATGCCTAATTGATTTGGTATTGGGAACTGAACCCAGGGCTTCAAGCATGTACTCTACTGAGGTATCTTCCCAGACTATTCCCCATTTAAAAATTTATTTTATTGCTGGGCGTGGTGGTGCAGGCCTTTAATCCCAGCACTCAGGAGGCAGAGGTAGGCAGATCTCTGTGAGTTCAAGGCCAGCCTGGGCTACATGGTGAGTTCCAGGACAAAAAAAATTATCCAGGACAAAAAAAATTATCTCAAAAAGACAAAAAAAATTATTTTATTATTATTGTTATTGTGTGTGTGTAGTGTATGTGTATGAGTGCAGTTGTGTACATGCCACCATACATGTGTACAGGTCAGAGGACAACTTTGGGGGGGGGTTGAGACAGGAATTCACTATGTAACCCTGACTGGCCTAGAACTCATTATGCAGACTAAGCTGGCCTCAAATTCACAGAGATTCATCTGCCTCTGCCTCCTGAGTGCTGGGATTAAAGGCGAACACCACCATATCTGGCCAGAGAACAACTTAAAAATTATTTATTTATTTGTTTGTTTGTTTATTATTTTTCATTTAAGTGTATGAGTGTTCTGCATGCACTTTTGTGTTCAGGACCCACAGAGGTCAGAAGAAGGCTTAGGATCCCCTGAAACTTGAGTTAAGGATGGTTGTTAGCTGCTATGTGTGGGCTGGGAACTGAACATGAGTCCTCTGCAAGAGCAGCCAATGCTCTTAACTGATGAGCCATCTCTCCAACCCTGAGAGGACTTTTTTTTTTTACTTTTTGAGACAGGGTCTCCCTGTAGCCCCAGCTGTCCTGGAACTCACTCTGTAGACCAGGTTGGCCTCAAACTCACAGAGATCCACCTGCCTCTGCCTCCCAAGTGCTGGGATTAAAGGCATGCGCCACCACGCCCAGCGAGAGGACAACTTTTAAGAGCTACCTCTCCTCTTCTTCCTGGGATCAGACTCAGAATATTAGGCTTCCCTGACAAGTGGGTTGACTGAGCCATCTCCTTTCCACCCTCATATTTTCTTTTTTTTATTATTAATTTTATTTATTTCTGTATGTATATGAATGTACTGTCTGCATGCAAGTTTGTGCACCTGTGTCGTGCAATGCCTCGGAGGTCAGAAGAGGGTGTCTGATTCCCCTGGAACTAGTTCTCCTGGAATTGGAGTTTCAGACGGTTCTCGGCCGCCATGTGGGTGCTGAGGATCGAACCCGGGTCCTCTGTAAGAGTGGTTGGCGCTCTTAACCGCTAGGCCATCTCTCCAGCCCCTCCACCCTCATATTTTCTAAGGAGCCTTCTGGGGATCCCACCTCACAAACTAAGGCTCAAGGCTTCTCCTTGGATTTTTCAATCATTCCAAGTTGATTTTCTTTCTTTCTTTCTTCTTCTTTTTTTTTTTTTAAGACAGTTCTTAGCTGCCATGTGGGTGCTGGGAATCAAACCCAGGTCCTCTGGTAGAGCAGTCGGTGCTCTTAACCACTGAGCTATCTCTCCAACCCCCATCTTCCTTTCTTTAAAAAAATAAAAAGCTATTCATTTGCTATGTGTGCCATGGTGTGTGTATGAGGTGGAGACAGTCCCCACTACCACCTTTAGGGGGGGTTGTTTGAGACAAGGTCTTACTCTGTAGCCTTGGCTGGCATGGAACTCACCATGTAGACCAGGTTGGCCTCTGTCTCCCAAGTATTGGGATTAAAGGCATGCTCAGTTCTCTCCTTCAACTATCTGGGAATCCAACTCAGTTTTCGGGCTTGGCACCATGCACCTTTACCCACGGAGTCATTTCATCGGCCCTGTTTGATTTGAGATACATCTCTTGCAGCCCAGATTATCCTTGAATGCCCCTTGTAGCCAAGGACGACTTGAATGCTGATCCTGCCCCCGCCTCCTGAGTGCTGGCATTATAGACATGTACCACCACATCTGCTTTATTATTTCATTTTCTATCACAGGCTCTTTCTTCTACCAAACAAACTCAGCAGTCCATAAACACATCCCAGTTAGTATGACTTTGTGCCATTCTCTCTACCTGGAATAACTCCCAGTTCCTGTTTATCTTCTTTTACATTCTACTCATCCTCTGAGGTCAAGATCAAGTCCCAGCTGTCACACAAAGCCTTTCTTCCTGTCTGGCACTTGCTGAGCTCCTATGTCCTGTACTCTTTGTTCATCTGGAATATCAGAGGCTGATAACTGCTTGTTTGTGCAATGGAGAGAACAAACCTAGAACCTTGTCTTTGTTAGGCAACTGTTCTGTTCACTCAGGGACAGAACAGGACTGTTGACCTTAGAGGACCACAGTGATTCTTGGTTCCACCAGAGTCTGAGAAACTACCAAATCCTGTTTCCCAAACTCTGGCATTAAGCAATAGCTTCACATCACGTTTATATTCTGCCTGGAATAGTATTTACTCAGTATTTTTCTTTTAATCAGTGTGTATGTCCATAATTAAAAAATACTTTAGACAGGAGTGGTTGAGCAGGCCTTTAATCCCAGCACTTGGCAGACAGACACATAAGTAAGAGAAAACCTTTTTGAGCCAGGCATGGTGGCACACACCTTTAATCCTAGCACTCGGGAGGCAGAGACAGGCGGATCTTTGTGAGTTCAAGGCCAGCCTGGTCTACAAAGTGAGTTCCAGGATAGCTGGGACTACAGGGAGACCCCTGTCTTGAAAAGACCAAAAACAAAAACAAACAAAAAAAACAACCTTTTTGAAATTCTGGTTGGAATCTACTGTCTGCTAAGAGGCCTTGGGTTGAGACCTTATCCCTCTTTGTTAAAATGCCAAGGTGCTGAAGAAATGACTCAGTGGATAAGAACACTGGCTACTCTTGCAGAGTTTGGGTTCCCAGCTACCACTTGATGGCTAACAACCATCAGTAACTACAGTTCCAGGAAATCTGACACCCTCTCTGACCTCCATGGGCATTGCACAATACATGCAGGCAATGCACTCAAACACTTAAAAATAAATAAATAAATAAATAAATAAATAAATAAATAAATGAAAAAGCCAAGCTCGATGGCATTCAACTTTAATCCCAGCACTCAGGAGGCAGAAGCAGGTGGATCTCTGAGACTGTGAGGCCATGCTGGTCTACATAGTGAGACCCTGACTCAAAACAAAAATAGAAATAAACAGACAAAAAGAACCCCAAACTCAGACAACTAAATGAACTGCACCAAGCAGATATCTTTTATAAAACTGGAGGAATCAAACAACCCAAGTAACAATTATTTTTTTTTATTGTGCTAAAATATATATAGCAAACATTTGACCATTGTCACTATTTATTTATAGTGTGCAGTCCAGTGGCACTGATTCCACTCACACTGTTGTGCTGTGGTCATCACCATCTGTCTTCAGAGTTCTTCATCTTCCCAAATTGAAGCTGTATACTCAAGATTCTAATTCTCATTCTCTTCTGCACTTCAGCCCCTGGCAACCACCGTCTACTCCTGTGTCTGTGAATCTGGCCACACCCTAGATACCTGATGTCAGTGTGTGTCCTCTTGTGACTGGCTTTCACCTAGCATAATATCCTCCAGATCCATCCATGTTGTACCTGGGTCAGAACCTTCCTTCTAAAGCTTGAAGGGCATGCCATGGAATGTACATTCCACATTAATCTTGGTTTAAAATATTTTAATAATTATTCTTGGATTTTTTTTGGTCTTTTTGAGACAGGGTCTCCCTGTAGCCCCAGCTGGCCTGGAACTTTCTCTGTAGACCATGCTGGCCTTGAAGTCACAGAGATCCGCCTGCCTCTGCCTCCCAAGTGATGGGATTAAGGGTGTGTGCCACCATGCCTGGCTTCTATTCTTAGATTTTTATTTTATCTTATATGTGTGTATGTGTGAGTGTATGCCATGTGTGTGCAGGTACTTTTGGAGGTCAGAAGAGGGCATCAGAGACCTTGGATCTGCAGTGGCAGGCAGTTGAGAATCACTGAATGTGGGTGTTAGAAACCAAACTTGAGTCTTCTAGAAAACTGCAAGTTTTCTTAACCACTTTTATAAAAATTTTAAATTATATTTATGGGGCTGGAGAGATGGCTTAGCAGTTACAAGCACTGGCTGCTCCTGCAGAGGACTTGGGTTCAGTTCCCAGCCCTCACAGGGCAGCTAACAATCGTCCTTAACTCCAGTTCCAGGGGATTTGAAGTTCTCTTCTGGCCTCCACAGGCATTCCATGCCAGGGGTGCACTTAAATACATGCAGGCAGCACACTCACACACATAAAACTAAAATAACTTAATAAGTTTAAAATTTAAATATTCAGGACTGGAGAGATGGCTCAGCAGGTAAGAACACTGACTGCTCTTGCAGAAGACCCTAGTTTAATTCCTAGCACCCACATGGCAGCTAACAACCATCTCTAAGTCCAGTTCCAGGGGATCCAACACCCTCTTCTGACCTCTGTGGGCATTGCATGACACAGGTGCACTTACATGTTTGCAGGTAATACACTCATACACATACAATAAAAATAATAAGCCAGGTGTTGTGGTGCACGCCTTTAATCCCAGCACTTGGGAGGCAGAGGCAGGTGGGTATCTGTGAGTTAAAGGCTAGCCTGGTATACATAGTGAGTTCCAGGCCAGTTGGGGCTAAAGAGAGACCCTGTCTCAAAAACAGCACCCCATCCCCAACCGGGGCTGGAGAGATGGCTCAGCGGTTAAGAGCACAGACTGCTCTTGCAGAGGTCCCTGGTTCGATTCCCAGCACCCACAAGGCAGCCAAGAACCATCTTTAACTCCAGTTCCAAGGGAATCTGACGCCCTCTTCTGACCTCCACGTGCATTGCATGACACGGGTGCACCAACCTACAGGCAGACAGTACACTCATGCACATAAAAAAAATAATACAATAAATTTAAAAAGGCCCCCCTAAAAATAATAAATAGATAAATAAATAAATAATTTTTTGGTCTTTTTGAGACAGGGTCTCCCTTTAGTCCCAGCTGACCTGGAGCTCACTATGTAGACCAGGCTGACCTTGAACTCAGAGATCCACTTGCCTCTGCCTCCCGAGTGCTGGGATTAAAGGTGTACGCTACCATGCCTGGCTAAGTAAAATATTTTAAAATTATTTTTATTCATTTATTTGTGGTGGAGGCGAGATGAGCATGCCACAGATGGGGGGAGGGCTAGCTTGTGGGAGTCAGTTCTCCTTCCACCACGTGGGTCAGGCTCGGACACCAAGTGCCTTTATCCCCTATGCCATCTCACCAGATTATTTATTATTTATTTATTTATTCATTCATTCATTTATTCATTTACTCATTCATTCATTTATTATCATGCATGTGGTATGTAGGTGGAGGCACATGTACCATAACACCTGTGGGGAGGTTAGAGGAGGTCAGAGGTCTGTTGGGGTCAGTTCTCTCCTTCCATCTTTACATAGATTCCAGGAATCAAACTCAGGAAACTAGGCTTGGGTGGCAAGTATCTTTACCTTCTGTGCCTCTCATCAGATGTCTCCATGTTTATCTGTTAATTTCTTCTTGGGCACTTGGGTTGTTTTTATCTTTTGAATATTATTAAAAAATGGCTATTATCATGAGTGTAAGGAAAATGGTATTTTTATAATAGCCTGAGGAAATCTCACACAATGGAATACTATGCTGTAATAAAAACAGAAGATTTAGTGGGCGTGGTGGTGCATGCCTTTAATCCTAGCACTTGGGAGGCAGAGGCAGGCGGATCTTTGTGAGTTCAAGGCCAGCCTGGTCTACAGAGTGAGTTCCAGAACATCTGGGGCTACAGGGAGACACTGTCTCGAAAAGACCCCCCAAAAAAACAAAAATAAAACCCAAAAAACCAGAAGATTCTATGTATCATGCAACAGGACAGCTAACTCAGCAGTCCTATTGCATGATACATGCAACATGACTTTATAAAGTCAAAAAAGTTATTTGTAGTAGGCTAGAGAGATAGCTTAGCAGTTAAGAGCACTCACTGGATGCTGTTGCCAAGGACCTTAGTTTCATTCCTAGAACCCATGTTGGGTAGCTCACAACTACCTATTACTCCATATCTGGAGATCTGATGCCCTCTTCTGGCTTCCATGGGCACCTGCACTCATGTGGGAATACACACACAGACACACAGACACAGACAGACACACAGACAAATACACATACATGCACACATACACAAACACAGACAGACACATAGACAAATACACATACATGCACACAAACACACACAGACATACACACAGACAAATATACATGCACACACACAAACACATGGACACAGACAAATACACACACATGCACACACACAAACACACACAGACACATAGACACAGACAGACAAATACACATGCACACACACACAGACACAGACACACAGACACAGACACACAGGCAAATACACATACACACACATGAACACAGACACACACACAGACAAATACACATACATGCATACACACACATTAAAAATAAAATAAAAAAATAGGCCAGGCATGGTGTTGCACGCCTTTAATCCCAGCACTTGGGAAGCAGAAGCAGGTGGATCTCTGTGAGCTCAAGACCAGCCTGGTCTACATAGTGAGTTCCAGGACAGCTGGGGCTGCAGGGAGACCCTGTCTCAAAAAGACCAAAAAAAAAAAAAAAACTAAACAAAATAATAAATAAAATATAAATATTTTAAAAATAAGTATAGGTGAAATGAAACTACATCAAAATGAAAGCAAGAGGGTGGCTTCTGGGATGTGGGCTTCCTCAGAACAGGTGCAGAGCTAGGGGCCATTTGGTTAGTTACCAGTTGTTAAGGTCTGAGATTTTTTTTCAAGTACATTACTTGTGGGCTGGAGAGATGGCTCAGTGGTTAAGAGTACTGACTGCTCTTACAGAGGACCTGCGTTCAATTCCCAGCACCCACATGGTGGCTAAGAACTGTCTTTAACGCCAGTTCCACGGGAATACAACGCTCTCTTCTGACCTCCACAGCACTGCACGACATGGATGCACCTACCTACTTGCAGACAGTACACTCATATACATTAAATTAAAAAATTATAAACTACATTACTTGTTTATTTTTTAAATTATTATTATGAGGTCAGACAATAACTGTGAGGGTCAGTTCTTGCCTTCTACCATGTGGGGTCTGGTGAATCGAACTCAGACTGTCAGTCTTGGCAGCAAGTACCTTAACCCACTGAGCCCTCTCTCTAGCTCTGAGATCCTGTTTTATGTGATAAATTTATGGGATGCATTTAATACTACAAATACTACTACTATACTCCTATAATTATTATAGTTTTATTTTTTGAGACAGTGTCTTGGTTTTTGTGTTTGCTTATTTGTTTTGAGAGAGGGTCTTAACATGTAGCCTGGGCTGGCCTTAACCTCAGATCCTCCTGATCTTAACATGTAGCCTGGGCTGGCCTTAACTCCAGATCCTCCTGACCTTATGGACAATTGCTGGGATTACAGAAGTGTGTCATTATATTTTTATCACATTGACTATTATTTTTAAACAGCTAGTAAATAAAAATAACTAAATATATAATACAGAATTTCATGGAAGAACCAATGAGGAGTCTGGTTAGAGTGGTATATGCCTGTGATCCCAGTACTCAGGAAGCTGAGACAGTAGGATCCTGAGCTCTAGGACCTGTTTCAAAAAATAAAACAAGCAAATCAACTAAGACAGCTTTGGTAGTTCATGCCAATACTTGGGGGGAGGGCGGGGGGGCAGAAGGATCAGGCATTTAGTGTCATCCTTGGCTATAGATACGTTTGATGTTAGCCTCAGCTACATCATGAGATCCTGTTTCAAGAAGGAGGAGGAGGAAGAGGAAGAGGAAGATGAGGAGGAGGAGGGAGGAGGGGGAGGAAGAGGAGGGGGAAGAGGAGGAGGGGAAGGAAGAGGAGAAGGAGGAAGAGGAGAAGGAAGAGGGCGAGGAGGGGAGGAGGAGGAAGGGAAGAAGGAGGAGGGAGAGGAGGGGGAGGAGGGGGGAAAGGGAAGGAGGGGGAGGCCTCAGTAGTATATACATTATGATCCAAGGAATATAATTATTCCAGTTCTGCGAGCCCAAGTTCTACTTGGGAAAGAAAGAAAGAACTGGCAAGGAAGAAGCTTCCTCATTGTGAGCGTCAGTATGATTTACCATCTTGCCAGCTCACCATCTAAAACCATCTGACATTCTGCCGAAGCCCAGATCCACCATGCAGTCTGCCTCTTCGTCCATCTTGCTTGCCTCCAACACAAGGAAACTTTTGGAGACACCGGCCTGGCTAGCTCCTTGCACAGAGTTGCTTAACCTTCCGGCATCTTCTCTCATCTTTCTTGCTCTCCTCTCAATGCCCAGCACAGGCTTGAACATAGGAGACCCTGAAATTGGCATTTATCAGTTGCTTTGTGCTTAAGCAGGAGCCAAGCCAAAGCAGAGTTTCCAACTGAAGACAAAGGGAGGGCTGGAGATACAGGTCAGACAGTAGAGGACGGGCCTAGCACACATGAAGCTCTGAGTTCAACCCTCAGCATTGCAGAAACCAGGCAGGGTGGTACACCGCGGGATCTGCCCATCTCTGCACCCCCCCCTGAATTTCTTATGTTTTTTTTTTTTTTAAGGGAGCCAGTTCAGGTCCTTGTGTTTGCAAAGCAAGTACTTTAGTAATAGAGCCACCTCCCCAGCCCCCAAATCGCCTTCTTTATAACAATGTTAAAGCATTTTTTTCTGTCAAACTTTTGGTGGGATTCAGATTTCTTCTCAGAAACAGGTTTTCCAGCTGCTCTACTGGTTGGAAGAATGAGATGAAATTTATATGGTCTACTTTATTTTTGTTCATTTTAACAATGACCCTCTAAATTCCTCTCCCAAGACATAATCTTAAGCCGGCCTCTTTCTTACAGGGTCTTCACTTGCAGCAAGATTGAAATAAAATTTTGACATGTGCTCATAAATAAATAGTCTAAAAAGCCTTTTTTATAGTGTGTGTGGGTTTTTTTTTTTAACATAACCGAATCCTTGAAGGTGGGCTAGAATTTCTTAGCTATATTTTTACCAGCCCCCCCTGCTGGGTCTAACTGAGACTTTTAGGTTCAAATCCTCAGCCAGATCATGGGTGGCTCCATCCCAGCTTGGGATCAGTCACTTTCTTTCCCTGATAGAGTCCATGGTCTTTGGAGTCCTGGGAAAGAGTGGGGAGGGGCCTGCAAGCTTGCACGCATCCTCATAAGTCTCCACTGAACCCAGAACTAGTGATGAGGCCAGAACCTGCCACTGGGCAGAGGGTGGACATCCTTTGGGCAGAGGCTGACATTGGAGTGTCTGTCTCCTGATGGACAGAGTGGAGAGAAGTGGTGGACACCGGTCTCCAGGTGCTGTTGGCAGACTTAGTCCCCAAGTTTGGCCCCCATCCAGCTCGGAAATGAGCCTCACCTCCCATTGGACACGGACTGTCTCTAGACAGTTGACTCCCAGCTGCCGGCCTCCCTTCCCCCGCTGGCTATAGTATCAAAGAGGCCAGCCAGAGATCACCAAAGCAGACTGGGGTGTATGCTGTGGGCCTGGAGTCTGCAAAAATTCTAGGTTTACTTTTGAGGTGTCATCTTAATACCAGAATCATATTCTTACTTATTTTCATAATTTCTTAATTTTTCTTCTTTGAGACAGGATTTCACTGTGTAGCTCTGGCTGGCCTAGAACTCACTGTGTAGAACAGGTGAGTCTTTCATAGAGATCTGCCTCTTCTGCATCCCAATGCTGAGATTAAAAGTGTGCACCACCGGGGGCTGGAGAGATAGCCTAGCGGTTAAGAGCACCGACCACTCTTGCAGAGGACCCGGGTTCAATCCCCAGCACCCACATGGTGGTTGAGAACCGTCTTTAACTCCAGTTCCAGGGGAATCCGAGACCCTCTTCTGACCTCCGCGGCATTGCATGACACGGGTGCACAAACCTACATGCAGACAGTACACTCATACACAAACAAACAAACAAACAAACAAACAAAAAAAAGTGTGCACCACCATACCTGGCCTGTGGTTTCTTAATTCTAAGTACAAAAGTTAATGGCGGGCTGAACACGGTGGCGCATGCCTTTAATCCCAGCACTCTGGAGACAGCACTTACTCTGCATGCCTGCCAGGTCTACATAGCAAGTTCCAGGCCAGCTGTGACTATAGGGAGACACTGTGTAAAACAAAACAACAAAGTTTATGGTAGAAATTTTGAAAACTATAGAAGTATAAAGGAAATAAAATCAACCTGGGAAGGGTGACTCAAACTTGTAATTTCAGCACTTGGGAGGCCGAGACGAGAAAACGATCATAAAGTTGAGGCCAGTGTGAACAGTATAGTGATAAAATAAATAAATTGGCTGGCAAGCTATCTCAGTGCATAAAGGCAGTTGACACCAAGCCTAAATATGACTTGAGTTTGATCTCTGGTACCCACATGGCAGGCAAGAACCAACTCCCTTCAAATTACTCCCTGACCTCCAAACGTATACCACGGTGCACAAGGTGCCGAACACACACACACACACACACACACACGCACACACACACACACACACACACACACACACGCACGCACGCGCACACACACTTAAAAATAATAAAAAATTCATCTTAAAAATAATAGATTAAATCAATGCCAGGCATGGTGGCACACATCTTTAATCCCAGCACTCAGAAGGCAGAAGCAGATGGATCTCTGTGAGTTCAAGGCTGGTCTGGTCTACATATGGAGTTCCAATCCAGCTGGGGCTATAGGGAGACCCTGTCTCAAAAAGACCAAATAAAATAAAATAAAATAAAAATAATAGATAAACTAACAATAAAGAGAACCATCTAGGGACAAAACAATAACTATCTATGTTTTGCTAGTGTTAAAAATATTTTTATTTATTATTTTATTTTATGCACATGAGTATATTGCCTACATACGCATAAGTGCGTCTGTGTCCTTCAGTGCCAGCAGAGGTCAGAAGAGGATGTCGGATCCCCTGGAACTGGAGTCACAGATAGTGGTTAGCTGGCATTGGGTACTGGGAATCGAACAACCATTGCTCTCCAAGCCCCCAAGTTGTTGTTTTTTTTAATCTATGGATTTACTTTTTCTCCACAAATGAGATTTATTTTTTGAGACAGGTTGTCACTATGTAGCTCTGACTGCTCTGGAACTCACTATGCAGACCAGGTTGGTCTTGAATTCACAGAGATCTGCCTGCCTCTGCCTCTGGAGTGCTAGGATTAAAGGTATATGCCACCACATTCAACTGAGATTTTATTTTCTGACAGGATCTCTTGGGGTCGCCTAGGCTGTCTTTGAACTCATTGTGCCTCGGTCTCCCAAGTCCTGGGTGTACCACTACACCCAGATTTAAATGGGATTGTTTTGCTGACTTTGTATACTATATATATATTTTTTTTAACAAGTCCTGAAAATGTTCCTGCGTGATTAAAAGTTCTTTGAAAGATCTGATTTTTCAGTGAGTATGAGGATCTACAAGCTCCCTGTTCTCAACCACAGATCCCTCTTCCCTGTTTCTTAGGATTGCTGCTGAACAGTCTACAGAGCTGTCACCACCTTCGGCTCCAGCTACAGACTTGAGATGTCTCTGGAGCAAGGCCAGGCTACCAGAACTCTCAAGCTCACCTTGGGATAGACTCTTTTAGCTCTGCCTGGATCCTGCTGGCTGTTTCCCACACCTGGACATGAAAGAAATTCAAAAGGAATCTTGGCTTTGAGTTCATTCTTTTACCCTAGTTCTTTTTTCTTTCTTTTTTTTTTTTTTATTAATTTGATTTACTTCTGTATGTGTATGAATGTACTGTCTGCATGCAAGTTTGTGCACCCGTGTCGTGCAATGCCGCAGAGGTCAGAAAAGGGTGTCGGATTCCCCTGGAACTGGAGTTCTCCTGGAATTGGAGTTCTCCTGGAATTGGAGTTCTCCTGGAATTGGAGTTTCAGACGGGTCTCGGCTGCCATGTGGGTGCTGGGGATCGAACCCAGGTCCTCTGTAAGAGCAGTCGGCGCTCTTAACCGCTAGGCCACCTCTCCAGCCCCTACCCTAGTTCTAAGTAAAGTCAAATCCTTTCCCTTTCCCCGCCCATTCTCCTTGGGAAATGGGTTTGCAGCATTTCTGGGGTGGCTCCTCCAGGTCACGTTGACGGACTTAAGCCACCCCCACTGCTTCCTTGCATCCTGCGACTCCAGCTGCCTTTCCCAGTAGGAACTAGTGGGTGGTAGATGGGAGAGGGTAGAGGACCGGGGTCAGAAAATAAAAGATGACTGGGAACCCATGTTTGATGTTTGGAGTTTTAAAGGCTGCTGAGAGGCTCAGAACGGCCTGTGTGATGACAGTGGCAGAGGAAGGATTGGCAGGCCTGGAGAGAAAAGGGCACACCGTTGGCACCGAACTTGAGTCAGCAGATGCCTGCTTTCTCCTACTTCTTTTCTTCTCCCCTTCAAGAACTTGCTGTCTTCTCAGCCCCCAGGTTCCTGTCCTGACTGTTCACCTCCATGAACTCAAAGCCTTCCCCAAGGTCACCTCCATTGCTGTAGACCCCTGGTATGCTCAGAGATGAAGCATGCAAATCCTTTCCTTCCTTATTAGAGAGAGGAAATCTTGAAACCCAGACCTCGGAGGGAAGCTAAGAGCAGTTGCCTAGCCCCACCCAGTTTGACCTAACCTCCAGAAAAATAGAGAGGTTTTGAGCATTGCTGCCAAGTCTGCTTCCCAGTCCAACGCGGTCCCACTCCTGGGGATGGCTGTCTCTGCAGGCCTTCCAGTGCTTGGGCATGCATGCACAGCCTCTCATCTGATCTCGTCACAGTAGGCTGGTCTGATTTTCATTTTACAAGTGAAAAAACAAAGACCTGAAGTCAGATGGTTGACAGTGTCAGCACTTGGGACTTCCAGTCTGCAACTCTTCAGCCCCCCTCCTCTATCCTCAGCACTCCTGGACCCCAAAAGTCAAGGTCTCCCTTCCTTGGTTTTCCACAACTGGAGGCTTCACACTGAAGCAGGTCAGGTCTTCCACACTCAAATGCTGCCACTCGCCGCCACCCAGCGGCCCCTTGGCCTCTCCTGGGCACTTCTGCCGGCCAATGGCTTCAGTTCGGGGCTCGTCGTCATTGTCGGGAGGAAGAGCCTAGGAGGCTCTCACTTCCAAACCTCCCCTAATTGATTTCTCCCTAATGAGGGCCTTAATCCTTCCTGGCTGCCTCCATAGCTTCTCCAGTTTTTTCAGACATCCCAGCCCCCCACCCCCTGCATGTTCTCTGGGTTCAAAATAGCTTTCTATGTTTTAGTCTTGGCAACAATTACCCATGAGAGTTTTATGTCCTATGTGTCCATTGGGAGAGCTTTACCTCTTTCCAGAGCTCTGGATACACACGCACGCGCGCGCGCGCGCGCGCGCACACACACACACACACACACACCTTGTTGGAGGACAGGACAGGTTTTACCATATTTTGTCCCCTCTACTGTGTTCCTATCAGACTATGGGGGAGCAGTGGCTTTAAGGGTGGATTTAAGTAATTTTGCCCAAGGTTAGGCCTTTCCTGCCAAATCTATCTATATGGCTTGTTGGGAAACTGAGGAGAGGTTGGAGACCTGCTGTTGTTTCTTCACTCGGCCTTGGGACAGACTGGGGAGACAGGCTTGCCTGGCCATCCTGACTCATGGCTAGGGAGGTTTACATGGGGACTTAACCCTTCACTGATGTGTGGCCCAAGATGAGAGCTGCAGAGAACCAGGTGGGATGGAGCGCGCTGCAGCCCCAGACCTCCGGAGCACAGCTAGATCAGAACCCAAGCTCACAGCCCATCATTCTTGTCCCCCTTCATCCTGACAGTGCTGGGGGATGAAAAGAGGAGATTGGCTGGGTGCACTGCAGTGTTTCTGGGGACTGTGGTGGGGGGGGCAGGGGAGTCCATTCAAATTGACAAAAATAGAACATCAGCCTCATATCATTTTTCTCAAAACAAGATTTATTGAAGTTCTGTCGGTGAAAATCGCTGCTGTGTGGAACGCTTAACTTATAGATTAGATTACTCAGTCGTGCCTTACTACATTTTTCATTAGAAAAATATTGGCTGGGAGAGTTTGACCTCATAATCTCTGCATTTTAAACAATAACCAGAGGAAAACCAAATAGAAGGCACAAGTTAACGGGTTTTCCCCCCCAGGATTTCCCCCTGGGAGAGATGGGAGCGAGGGCCTGGAAGGGAACAGGAGTGGAATCTGCTGCGCTAGCAATTCCCCATCTCCTGCCGGCTCCCTGGAGGCTGCAGAGGCGCTGGGGCTGGCGGGCAGGAGGGAGGGACATACATGGAGTCCTTGGGGTGTAGGCCCTGGCAGCTCCTTGCTATAGGCCCAAGGGGAAGCTATAGTTTGGGGTAGTCCACGGCCCTCACCTGGAGGGGAGAGGGACAGGAGCCTAGACAGCAGGGAGCTTTTCTCCATGCCCAGGAATTTGGTTGGAGAGATGAGTAAGGATCCAGAAGGATATGGAACTTTCACGTCACACACCTTGAATACGTTCAATCTTTTGTTTCAGGGGAGTTGGCATCACTCTACTATAGCCCATGGTGTCCTAGAATTCACTATGTAAACTAGACTACTCTCCAACTCATGGCAGTCCTCCTGCCTCACCCTCTTGAGAGTTCAGATTACAAGTGTGAGTCTCCATGACTAGGTTACTCGATCTTTATTTTACAATTAAATATGTTTTAAAAACCCTGAAGAATCTAGAACCTCAGGACAACTGTGGGGCTCCACAGGAGGCTGCAGGGGTAGAAGGGAGAAGGCACCCTCCCTCTCTGGTTAGAGCAAAGTGTTCTTTCTCCAAGAAGTGTTTACAGAACAGAGAATGACCCCAAGATTAGGCCAAGCTGAGACCCTGGACATGGCCTTGACCACCCAGAGCACCCCCTTACACTCAGGGATAGAGGCCTGTAACTTGACCACCCAGAGCACCCCCTTACACTCAGGGATAGAGGCCTATAACCTGACCATCCAGAGCACCCCCTTACACTCAGGGATAGAGGCCTGTAACCTGACCACCCAGAGCACCCCCTTGCA
Organism: Rhizomys pruinosus; assembly: GCA_009823505.1. Classification (NCBI taxonomy): domain Eukaryota; kingdom Metazoa; phylum Chordata; class Mammalia; order Rodentia; family Spalacidae; genus Rhizomys; species Rhizomys pruinosus. Next base: position 1,256,896 of record VZQC01006100.1, on the reverse strand, counting down.
CTCAGGGATAGAGGCCTGTAACCTGACCACCCAGAGCACCCCCTTGCACTCAGGGATAGAGGCCTGTAACCTGAGGGCTTGCATTGGCATGGGGTACTGACTGGCTGCAGAAGAGAGCAGGGCCATCCGGTGCTAATGGATCCTGGGCCACTTTATGAGCTGATCCTTGGAGAGCAGCACCCCCATCTCCTGTCGCTGTCTCGGTTTCTACTTTCTGAGGCTTTGGTGATTTCTAAGTTCTGACACAGTCATTAGTTACAAAGAGCAATTATTTTTTTTTTGTCATTAAGTCATTTTTTAAATGGCTCCAGGCGACATCACAGAACAAAGAAACAAAATATCCATGAAAAGACTTAATCACAAATTACTAATTATTTCACCCCCCTCCTCCCTCCCAAAATCGTGAAATCTGAGCCCCATGAAAAGGGAGAATGTCTCCCCATCCTGAGCTTGCCATGGCTCTTAGGCACCTAATCCATCATTGGGGGGCATTTCCTGACCCCCTCTGAGCCCTGGGGGAGGGGGTAGCAGAGAGTCCCTTATTTCTGATCTTTGAAGTTATCTTATGCCCACAGATAGAGCTTTCAGTCAATATGGGGAGGGAGCAGTTCCAAAACCAATGAGAGACCCCATCGGAAGGGCCCATACCTTGGCTGGTAATGCCCCCTCCGCAGCCGGGCCAGCAGTCTGCCAGCTGGCATTCCACGGCCCCTTTGAAGCCTGTGGTCCACAGTGGAGGAGCCACCCCCACCCCCACCCCCCGCAGTGGGGCTCCTAGAGTCTCGAGCTGGAAAACAAACTGGAGGAGGAAGTAATCCTGGAGGAGAAGCCCCCGGGTCCCCAAACGTGAGGAAATAAAATGTGTTTGACACCAAGATGTATGGGAGAGGGGGAAGTCCATGGTGTGGGCCTCTCTACCAGGCCAGGACTTCTTCTAAGGCTAACTGTGGTCTCCTTATCTGACCTTGCTGAGAGAGAAGACACTGTTGGAGCAGGCAGCAGGCAGCAGCCAGGGAAGTCTTGAATCAGTTGGAGAACAATTGATTCTGATTCTTTCAGGGCAGGGAACTCTGAGGGAGGGCAACTTCTTAGGAGACGTCCACACTCACCTAATGTTTCTGATGTCGTTTCTAGTTCCCCACACTCACCTAATGTTTCTGATGTCGTTTCTAGTTCCCCACACTCACCTAATGTTTCTGATGTCATTTCTAGTTCCCCGTAAGCAACTCGTCCCAAGTGCAAACTAGTCATGCAGTAACAGAGAAGGATGATGGGAAGGATGGGTCTGCAGCTCCAGAGTTTGGATTGCTGAGGGGAACTGCTGTGGAGTCCCCAACTTCAAAATCCAAATAACCTCCCAAGAGTTCTCCTCAAAGCTCATCTCTGAATTGGACTCCAGAGTAAACTTCACTCCATCCATTCAGCAAATGTTTCTTGCACTTGCTGTGTGTACAGCAGAAGGAATCCACCAGTGAGCGGAATTGGAGTAAGTCCCATATACACGGAAACCAGGTTTACTTTTCTTGAGAATCCCTTTGTTGTGAAGGTCCAGGTCAGAGAACATTAAGGCTAGAGCTGGTGTGACTGGCTCAACCCCTGCCTGCTCTGTGGTTGTTTGGAAAATGGTCTTTGATTTTTTTCATGACTCCCCAATCATACTTCTCCCTTAAATGTAGGTCGTTTGTGTCTCTTGAGTCCACTGGGGTCCCTGCCAGTGATGGGAATGTGACAGAGGTGGGAAAGGTCGTACATGGAAGGAAAGAAGGCACGCAATTGGCATCAACACCCAGAGTCCACCTAAGCCATTGTTCTTATGCCATATGACAGTGAGGACCTTGACTATAAATGTGCACAATCATGTCAGCGTCTCAGCAGGAGAGCCGAGATCTCATGGTTGCTGGGTCTACCAACTGGGCTATACAAATTGTTGCTGGGTCTACCAACTGGGCTATACAAATGGTTGCTGGGTCTACCAACTGGGCTATGTCCCCACCTAACCTTCACCCCCTGCATCGGAAAATAGTTTACTGGGTACACAAGAGGGCAGCAGGCTGGGCCATGGAATACTGCCTTCAACCTAAAGACATCTTTTTTTTCTTTTTTCTCTCTTTTTTTTTTTTTTTTTTTTTTTTTTGAGACAGGGTCTCCCTATAACCCCAGCTGGCCTGGAGCTCACTCTGCAGCCAAGCTGGCCTTGAACTCACAGAGATCCACCTGCCTCTGCCTCCGGATTGCTGGGATTAAAGGTGTGCACCACCACGCCCAGCTTAAAGGCAGTTCTTTTTTAAAAAATTTATTTTTTTATGTGTATGGGTGTACTGTCTGCATGTACGTTTGTGCACCCACGTTGTGCAATGCCTCAGAGGTCAGAAGAGGGCGTCGGATTCCCCTGGAACTGGAGTTCTCCTGGAATTGGAGTTTCAGACGGTTCTCGGCCGCCATGTGGGTGCTGGGGATCGAACCTGTGTCCTCTGCAAGAGCAGTTGGCACTTTTAACTGCTGAGCTATTTCTCCAGCCCCAGGACATCTTTCTAAGAGGAGCAGGCTTTGCTTAGAGATCATCTGCCCACTCCTCTCCAGTGGCGCCAGCTGCATCTTATGCCTGGAAGAAAGATGAGCTTTAGCTAACCCTTCTTTGGGCATCATGGACACTGCTGTTGTCCCCCAATATTTCTTTCCCTTTGCTCCCCCCTTTTGGTCTTTTTGAGACAGGGTCTCCCTGTAGCCCCAGCTGGCCTGGAACTCGCTATGTAGACCAGGCTGGCCTTGAATTCACAGACACCCACCTGCCTCTGCCTCCCGAATGCTGGGATTAAAGGCATGTGCCTCCACGGTCTGCCTTCCTTTGCATCCTTTAATGATTAAAATCCTCAAGCATTAGCTGGACAATGGCCACCACATTTCCTACATTCTCCTGCAGCTAGAAATGTCTAGGTAACTAGATTCTGGCCAATGAGATGTAAGCAGAAACAATGTATTTTCTAGCTTCTGCTCTTTTGGAGAAAAACTAATTATTACATTTATTTATTTATCTATTTGTATGTAGGTATGTGATCACACACTGTGACTCCAGTGTGGAGGTCAGAGAACAAAATACACAGTTAGTTCTTTACTTCTACCTGTAGGTCCCAGGAATCAAACTCAGGTCATCAAGCTGGGCAGAAAGCATCTTTACTTACTGAACTATCTCACCAGCTCATGGGCTCCACTCTTGAGAAAAGGAGCTGAGCTGGACACAGGGGTCCAGCCATTGTGGGGCTGGAGGATGGCACAGTGGTTAAGAGCACAGGCTGCTTTTACAGAAGACCTAGGTTCTATTCTCAGCATCTATATGGTGGCTAAGAACTGTCAGTAACTCCATTTCAGAGGATCCAATGCCTTCTTCTGGCCTCCATGGGCATTATATGATACATGTGCATTTACACACATGCAGGCAAAACACCCATAGACAGAAAAAATAATAAACTTTTTTTTTAAATCACAGCACTCATAAGGCAGAGGCAGGAGTATCTCTGTGAGATCAAGGCCAGCCTGGGCTCCATAGTGAGTTCTAGGCCAGCTGTGGCTACAGGGAGACCCTGTCACAAACAAAACAAAACAAAGGGTGGGGGTAGGGGCTGTGCATCCACCTCCTCTTTGGTTTTCACTGGGTATAAAACAGATAGAGAACTAAAGCAAACATCTTACACCTCAAGATAAAGGCCTTGTGCTGAGGAAGGTAGAGTCATAGTAAAGAAGGATCCAGCCCTGCACGGGGGTGTAGCTGCCATATCTGCCCACATGCTTCTGCATGTCCTCTACACAAGAGATAAACAAACTTACATGCTTAACCCACTGTTATTGTGGAATTTGCATCATTTCTTCTTTCCTTCCTTTCCCCAGACAAAAGAAAAGCAAAAGAGGTCGCAGGGGAGACGCCATAACGCGCCAGGCCAGTAGGATCGAAAGGTTATTCCTGGACAAACTGTTAGCCCATGAAAGGAAACAGCCAGAATTGACCAGAGTCCAAGTCAACAGCTCCAGAGAGAGTGGACTGTTTTACCTCTCATCCACCTGTGCCCCTTTTCTAAGCCTAGGGAACAACCTGCGGAAGAGGGGGCGTGGTAGAATGTAAGGGCTGCGATTGGGGTGAATGGTGAAACTACAGCAATGTAGTCTGGACACTCATTTGATCAACTTGATTGAACAAACAACCTGTCACCCCCCACTGGATGGTGGGGCTGTAGGTGTTTGGGCACAACAGCCTGCAGATAGGTTTTGCATGAAGGATGCTTGTATTCATGGATTATCACTTATAGCTAAAAATGAAAAAAAAAAAAACCGAGAGAAAGATGCAGGACAGTTATGGCAGAATGCATGATCTGGGATGGGGTGGGGGTGGGGGGGGAGGGAAAGGGAAATAAGCCTGAACTGAATTGGAAAAAATGTATGAAATGCACAAAGCATCAATAAAAACTAATTAATTAAAAAAAATGATAAAAAAAAGAAAAGCAAAAGAGCAAAGACAATACTGCAGCATAGTATGAACCACATGTAGTATTGCCATTTTTCCTCTTTTTTTTTAATGTGTATGAGTGTACTGTCTGCATGTAGGTTGTACACCCATGTCGTGCAATGCCTCGGAGGTCAGAAGAGGGCGTTGGATGCCCCTGGAACTGGAGTTAAAGATGGTTTTTAGCTGCCATGTGGGTGCTGGGAATTGAACCCGTGTCCTCTGCAAGAGGAGTCGGCGATCTTAACCGCTGAGCCATCTCTCCAGCCCTGTATTTCCATTTTTATTTATTTTTTTTTAATTTTATTTATTTCTCTATGTGTATGAATGTACTGTCTGCATGCAGGTCTGTGCACCCGTGTCGTGCAATGCCGCGGAGGTCAGAAGAGGGTGTCAGATTCCCCTGGAACTGGAGTTCTCCTGGAACTGGAGTTTCAGACGGTTTTCAGCCGCCATGTGGGTGCTGGGGATCGAACCTGGGTCTGCTGTAAGAGTAGTCGGCGCTCTTAACCGCTAGGCCATCTCTCCAGTCCTCCGTTTTTCTAGTAGATAACAGAAAATATAAAAAAGAAAGTGAACAAGTAAGAATAATTTTAGTAACATATTTTGCCTAACTCAATATTTACAAAATATTTTAGCATGTGAGCAGTATAGAAATTATTAAAGAGACAAGCTTATATTCTGTCTTTCATATCAGGTCTTCAAATTAACATCTCAGTTGGAATAGAAGCATTTCAAGTGCTCCAGAGCCACATTTGGCTAGTAGCATCAGGATTGGCCAGCACAGATCTAAGGGAATTGCTAGAGGCTGAAAACCAATTAGGGATTGAGGACCAGCCCTGAGTAGAGAGTAACAGCTCCAGGAACCACTGCTCCTACTGCTGCAAGGAGGGCCTTTTGGCAGAGTTGTCCCATTTCTAGCCAGATGCTTGGCACACTGAGCATGCTCTGGCTTCAGCCTATAAGGAAATGCTCCTAAGCCTTAGCTTCCTGTATTGGACTCTGGGGCAGGACTATCTCAGGAAGCAAGTAGACCCCTAGGAAGATGGAGAAAAAGAAGGGAAAGCTGGAACGTGGGTTACTCTCACATCCCCTTTGCTTTTAGTCAGAACAAGTAGACCAGGAAGGATCCTATGTGATCACACAAGCAAACTGGGATCACGATATGTTCCTCCTGAGTTTAGCTTAATCAGGCTTGCCTCATACACTGAAGAATTCATATTTATCAACATAATCCAATCTCTAGCTTGCAATCATAGTCTCTATCGCTGCTACAATCACAACCTCACAGCCACCTTCATTTGTAACTGTAATTATTGTCACTATCACTCAAAAATGATACCTCAACTCCAGAAATTGTTGTTTCTATTACTCTGAGATTCAATATCACCACACCCCTCACCATAACAATAGTTGACACCACTTACTCCCTTTATCGCCATGGCAACACCCATTTACAACACAACCATGACCACTCGTCACCCCTTTCCTGCCATTACCATAATCAGTCCATTTGCTTGCTTTATTTATTTATTTATTTATTTATTTATTTATTTATTTATTTATTCTTTTCAAGACAGGGTCTCCCTGTAGCCCCAGCCGTCTTGGAACTCACTCTGTAGACCAGGCTGGCCTTGAACTCACAAAGATCTGCCTGCCTCTGCCTCCCGAGTGCTAGGATTAAAGGCGTGCACCACCACACCCGGCCCAGTCCATTTGCTTTAATTATCAACCTCGCTATAGGAACCATTTCCATTATCTCATAATAAGAAATATCATAGCTTCCAATATCTCTACCATCTTGGCATTGTAAGATTACCCCCCTATCTCCGTTCCCCTTCTTTTGTCTAATTTCCTTGTCAGAAAAAACTCTTGAAGCTTTGGAGATGGTTCAGTGGATAAAGTACTTTCTGTGCAAGCATGAGAATCTGAGTTTGGATCTCCAGAACCCAAGTTAAGACCAGGCATGGCTGTGGGTGGCACAAAAGCAGGATGACCCTGGGAGGCTTGCTGGGTAGTAAGTCTGAGGGATCCAGTCAAAAAATTCAGTAAAGAACATTAAGGAAAACACCAGACACCAATCTCTGGCCTGCATGCGTGTATGTGCGTGCGCGCACGCGCACACACACATATGTATGCCATACACACAATAATTTTTTTTGTCTTTTTGAGACAGGGTCTCCCTGTAGCCCCAGCTGGCCTGGAACTCTCTATGTAGACCAGGCTGGCCTTGAACTCACAGAGATCTGTCTGCCTCTGCCTCTAGAATGCTGAGGTTAAAGGTGTATACCACCACACCCAGCAACACACAATAATTATTATAATAATCTTTTGTGCTCCCTGTTCCCCCAGCACCCTCCTCATTCAATCTTCTGCCTCAAAATCAAGTTTTCATTCTTATTTGGCTCTTTGGATTCTGGGCTCCTGCCTGCCCTGACCAGGGTCCACTGGAATCCTTGATCTTGTTCTGGCTGCTTGGATGTTCTTGCTTATAGTTCTCTGGTTGATATCTTACATGTGGCAACTTTTCCCTGACTACTCTGCCATATACTACAGAGTTTGCCTGGCTAGACCAGGGAGCTTGGCAGTGCCTTGCCCTTTCAGGGGGCTAATATCTTGACATTTTTACTTGAATTTTTGCTGAGCAGTACCAGGAAGGATTTGTATAGTTGGTCTCTGAAGGTTGATTTGGAACTCTTAAGCCCAAGTGTATTTTCTGGAAGGACTTTGTAATATAGAAAGCTTAGTGCAGAGGGGGGATAGAGGAAGGAGAGAAATTGGAGGGAAGGAGTGTTTGTTTAGAGTCAGGCATGTTAGCACATGCATGTAATAGTATCACTCAAGTGGTAGATGCAGAAGGACTTCAAGTTAGAGGCTAGCCTGGGTTATAGAGTGGTTCAAAGCCAGGCCCTCCACCACGACAACACCACCACATACAGTGGTCTTATTCAGGCTCATATATTTCCCAGGTGGTTTGCAGAAAGACTCCATGGAGAGTGAAATCTTAGAGGCTGAAGCATTTCAGGGAGAGGGTCCTCTTCCATTGTTGTTGATGGTGTGGCCATGTCACTTCTCTCCTTCGCACTGCTGTCATGGCCACATGTGGTTTTCTTCCATGCATAGGAAGGAAGAGATTCCAAATGTGTTCCAAGATGTGCATATGGATTGGGTTCAGATTCCAAAGCGTGTCTGTTGATCTGATCATGTAACACATAAGAATGGATCTCAAAATGGACTGAAGGCTGAGGGTTAAGAGGCAGAAGGGAACTAGGTCTTGGTTTTATATGTTTTGAGATCAGAGCCCTTCAATGCTTGGTGTTGGGTTCTACCCAAGGTAGGCCCTAACTGTAGAGGCAGTGGGTTGGTTGGTTCTATGTATGCACAGGCTGCCTAAACCTTAGCTACAGCCCAGTTCTCATTAATAGAGACCTCACCCAGTGATAGCCCAAAGGATGACGAAGATACTCAGAAGGCAGGTGGGAAGAGCCAGCTTCCACTGGCTGCTCCAGAAAAATTTATGGCCATAGACATATTAGTAAACAAGCTCCTCCTTTTCCTTGTCCTCTGCCTGAGCAAAGAGATATTCATCCTCAGCCTTCCTCAACTTAACTTTTTTTCTTTTTTTGGTCTTTTTGAGACAGGGTCTCTGTTTAGGGTCCCAGCTGGCCTGGAGCTTGCTATGTAGACCAGGCTGGGATTGAACTCACAGAGATCCAACTGCCTCTGCCTCCTGAGTGCTGGGACTAAAGGCATGCACCACCATGCCTGGCAAGATTTCTTTTTGAAACAGGGTCTCTTCATAACCCCAGCTGACCTCTAAACCAGGCTGGCCTCAATCTCACGAAGATCTGCCTACTTCTGCCTCTGAGTGCTGAGATTAAAGGCATGTGCCACCATGCCTGGCTGAATTTATTTTATTTTTAATTTTTAAATTGTTATTCATGCCGGGTGTGGTGGCACAAGCCTTTAATCCTAGAACTTGGGAGGCAGAGGCAGGTGGATCTCTGTGAGTTCAAGGCCCGCCTGGTCTACGAAGTGAGCTCCAGGCCAGCTGAGACTAAAGGGAAACCCTGTCTCAAAAAGACAAAAAAAATATTGCTATTCATTCATTCATTATTTATTTATTTACTTATTCATTTTATGTGTATGAGTGTTTTGCCTCCATGTATGTAAGTGCTCCCTTGTGTGCAGTGTCCACAGAGGCCAGAAGAGGGCATCGGATCCCCTGGAACTGGACAGAGTTAAGGACAATTGTTAGCTACCATGTGGGTGCTGGGAACCAAACCTGGGTCCTCTACAAGAGCAGTCAGTGCTCTTAACTGCTGAGTCATCTCTCCAGTACCCTTGTTTTTTAAGATTTTATTTTTTAGCCGGGCATAGTGGTGCATGCCTTTAATCCTAGCACTCAGGGGGCAGAGGCAGGCATATCTTTGTGAGTTCAAGGGCAGCCTGGTCTATAGAGCGAGTTCCAGGACAGCTGAGTCTACTAGGAGACCCTGTCTTGAAAAGATCCTCCCCCAAAGATTTTATTTTTATGTATATGAGTGTTACCTGCATGTATATAAGTACACCACATGTGTGCCTGATGCTCACAGAGTCCAGGAAGGGCATTGAGTCCCCTGGAACTGCAGTTAAGGATGGATTTTAGTCACCATGTAGGTGCCGGGAACCTAATCCTGTTCTTCTAGAAAAGCAGTAAGTGCTCTTAACCACTGAGCCATCTCTCCAGATCCTTATTTTATTTTTGAGACAGTCTTATGCAGCCCAGGCTTGCCTTGAATTCACCATGTAGCCAAGGATTGTTCTCCTGTTTCCACCACTGAATACTGGGACTAGAGGCATGAGCCACCATGCCCAGTTTATGCAGTGCTTGGGATCAACCTCAGGCCTTGAGCCTGCTAGGTGAATACTCTACCAACTGAACTGCATGCATCCTTTCTCTCATTCATTAATTCCTAGCACTTTTCAGTGAGTGTTTACCAAGTTCTGGACTCTGAGCTGGACCATGGAGACACTAGATGAGTAAGACTCGATTCTTATCCTTACGGAGCCTATAGTCTAATCAAGTCATCACTGACAGAGGAAGGAAAAGATGTTGGCCCAGTCAGTCCCAGGAGGGTGCAGTGGGCAAGATCCCAGCAGGCGATGGGTGATCCTAGCTATGTCCTGAGAGGGACATTACCTGCAACTGGCTCCAGTCATGTGGAAACAAGAAGCTTTGAAAGTTTTGGGTAGATGGTGACAGAAGAGAGTTGACCTGGTCCCACCATCTCTAGTCTGAGCCTAGGAGCCTTAATCCTCTGGGGACCAGAAAGGTGTGGTTTCTTTGCAGTGGGGGGAGGTGGAAGTTGAGACATGATCTCCCTGTAGCACCAGGTAGCCTGGACTCACTACGTAGACCAGGCTGGCCTGAATCTCACAGAGATCCTCCTGCCTCTGCCTCCCTCATGAGTGCTAAGATTAAAGGTACACGACCATGCCCAGCAGAGATGTGATTTCTTTTTTTTTAATTTTTTAAAATTTTTATTTATTTCTGTGTGTGTATGAATGTACTGTCTGCATGCAAGTTTGTGCACCCGTGTCGTGCAATGCCGTGGAGGTCAGAAGAGGGTCTCCGATTCCCCTGGAACTGGAGTTCTCCTGGAATTGGAGTTTCAGATGGTTCTCAGTCGCCATGTGGGTGCTGGGGATTGAACCCGGGTCCTCTGTAAGAGCGGTCAGTGATCTTAACCACTAGGCCATCTCTCCAGCCCCAAGATGTGATTTCTTAAGGCCAGGAACATAACCAATATATTTTGCTTTTTTTGCATGGCTGGGCAGATCTTGCTCCTTTGTAAAATTTTATTTATTTTTTAAATACTTTATGTGTATTGCTGCATATATATAAGTGCACCCTTGTTGTACAATGCCCATGGAGGCCAGAAGAGGGCATCAGATACCCTGGAACTGGCATTACAGTTGTGAGTTGCCATATTCATGCTGGGAACCTAACTCAGGTCCTCCGCAAGAGCAGCCAGCCATTGCTTTTAACTACTGAGCCATCTCTCTATACCTTCCTTTTTTGTGTGTGTGTTTTGAGACAGGGTCTCCCTGTAGCCCCAGTTGTCCTGGAACTCACTCTGTAGACCAGGCTGGCCTTGAACCCACAAAGATCTGCCTGGCTCTGCCTCCCAAGTGCTAGGATTAAAGGCCACCATGCCCGGCTCTAAATTTTTTTTGAGGTACTATGTACTTTTAACCACTGCACCAACTTTCCAGCCCTGGGTGAGACTGAGACCCAAGAAAGAGAAGACAGAGGCCAGAGGCAGGGGACTGGACTGCCTCCTCCAGAGGTCAGATTCCAAGGCAAACAGGGAGTTGTCTGACCTTTCTGACGCAGAGATGAGGGTAGATTTGGGGTGTAAAAGATTAGAGTCCTGTGAGCTAAGGGAGAAGCCCTCCAGTGCTTGTGTGTGAGCTTTTGAAAGTGGAAGCTGGGGACAGCCGCGAAGGGAGCACGGCCGCGAAGGGAGCACGGCCGCGAAGGGAGCACGGCCGCGAAGGGAGCACGGCCGCCGAGGGAGCACGGCCGCGAAGGGAGCACGGCCGCGAAGGGAGCACGGCCGCGAAGGGAGCACGGCCGCCAAGGGAGCATGGCCGCCAAGGGAGCACAGCTTCACACTCCACCCCAGCCTGGCAGAGCACTGGGTCCTTCTTCCTCATTCCGAGGGGGACATGAAGACCCAGGTCACACAAGGACAGCCAGCTTGGGTCTCTTCTGTCAGACTTTCCTGTGGTCCCTCCAACTGCTCCCCAGCAGAGCATTTCACCCCCAGGGGGATGCTGAGCACATGTCCCCAGCTAAGCAAATCCTGCCTCAGTCTCAAGCATGCCAGCGTGAGTGGGCCTCAGGGACCATTGCAGATTTTAAGGGCAGCAGTGGAGTTGGCAGAGTTTTTGGCCACCTGAGGCCCTGGTGAACTCCAGATCCCTCCCACCCCTCCCTGGCCCTCACCAAAGACATTGGTAAGGCCCTGGCCTCAGCCTTTGCCTCCTGCACTGCCCTGAACCTGTTCAGTCACCAGCACTTTCTCCATGCCTTCACAGCTTACCTTCTATCTACTTTTCTATCAACCTCCCCACAAGATCTTCCCACACCAAATTCATCCTGTATCTGTCTGTTTGTCTGTCTCTATCACTTAAAAAAGCTTTTAAATTTTTATTTATTTATTTATTTATTATTTATTTATTTATTTATTTATTGTGCTCAAACATGCCCATGCACATCACAGCATGTGTGGAGGTGGTACTCTCCTTTCACTATGAGTTCTAGGGATCAAACTCAGGTTGTCAGGCTTGATGGCAGGTGCTTTTACATGAAGAGCCATCTTGCTGGTCGCCTCCCCACCCCAGCTATTTCTTTTTGAAACAGGGTCTTCCTATGTAGTCCTGCCTAACCCAGCATTCACTATGTAGACCAGGCTAACCTGAAACCTGCACCAAGTCCTGTTGCTTCTGTCTCCTTAGTGCTGGGATTTCAGCCTGGAGCCACCACAGCACCTCTCAGGTAGCCCAGCTGGCCTCAGTATTGCTCAGTTGAAAATGATCTTGAACTTCTAATCTCTATTTCTCTTGAGTGCTGAGATTACAGGCATATACCAACATGCCTGGTTTATGCAATGCTGGGGATCAAATCCAGGGTTTTGTCCATGCTAGGTATGGTGGTTTGAATGAGACTGTCCCCCATAGGCTCCAAGTATTCAGACATTTTGTCCCCAGTTGGTGGCAGTGTTTTGGAAGGTCTTAGAAGGTGTGGCCATGCTGGAGGAAGTATGTCACTGGAGACAGGTTTAGTGAGTTCAAAAAGCCTTGGCAGTCTCCAGTCACTCTCTGCTTCTTGTGCCCACTTAAAGATGTGAACCCCAGCTTTCTGCTCCAGCTCCTGCCACCAGGCCTTCCCGCCATGACGGACTCTAATTCCCTAGAACTAGCAATCAATCATAAGCTCAAATAAACTCTTCCTTTGTGGTGGTTTTATCACAGCATCAGAAAAGTGACTAATACACTAGGTGAGCGGCAAGAACTCCACCAAATGAACTACATCCCAAACCTCTTTTTTAAAGACTTGTTTTAAATTTTTTTTTATTTTATTTTTGAGGCAGGGTCTCCCTTTAGTCCCAGCTGGCCTGGAGCTCGCTATGTAGACCAGGCTGGCCTTGAACTCACAGAAATCTGCCTGCCTCTGCCTCCTGAGTGCTGGGATTAAAGGTGTGTGCCACCATGCCTGGCAAGACTTGTTTTAATTTTTTAAAAAATTATAAGTACATGTGTATGTCTGTGTGAGTGAATGCTACACATATGTGGGTGCCTACAGAGGCTAGGAGTGGGTGTCAGATTCTCTGAAGCTGGATTTATAGGACTTAATGAGCCATTTGATACGAGTGCTGGAAATCAAACTTGGCTCCTCTGGAAGAGCAGCAAGCCTTCTTTAAAAAATTTTTTTTTAATTTATTTTACTATTATTATTATTATTGTATTTTCGAGATAGGGTCTCCCCGTAGCCCCAGCTGTCCTAACTTACTTTGTAGACCAGGTTGGCCTTGAGCTCACAAAGATCTGCCTGCCTCTGCCTCCCGATTGCTAGGATTAAAGGCATGCACCACCACGCCCAGCTTTATTTATTATTTTGTGTGTGTATGAATGTACTGTCTGCATGTAGGTTTGTGCACCCGTGTCATGAAATGCTGTGGAGGTCAGAAGAGGGTATCGGATTCCCCTGGAACTGGAGTTAAAGACAGTTCTCAGCCGCCATGTGGGTGCTGGGGATCGAACCCGGGTCCTCTGCAAGAGCAGTCAGTGCTCTTAACTGCTGAGCCGTCTCTCCAGCCCCAGCAAGACTTCTTCTAAACAGGGTTTTACTATGTACCTTTGGCTGGGCCTGGGACTCAATACAAAGACTAAACTGACCTTAAACTTATGGAGTTCATCCTGCCCTTGCCTCCTTAGCACTGAGATTACAGGCATGAGCCATCACACATGTCAAACTGATCCTTTTCATATCCCTCATGCATTCTTCAAAATTCAGGGCCATAGCACTTTCCCTTTGAAGGTCAAGGCCACTCTGAAGCACTGGTGACTGCTGCCTGCAGGAAGGCAGTAAAGTCTCCTGTCTTCCTGAGCAAGTCAGGTAGGTATGTGGGGGGCCAGGCAGGATTGGAGATTTGAACTCAAGGGCTGGGGGGCAGAAGAACATCAAGGGCTAGACCTGGGACAGGGCCTGAAGAGCCTGGGCAAGAGTTTATTCTGAGTCCAGCTCTAAGGAACAATGCCAGGGCCCGATCAGGAAAATGAAGCAGGGAAAGAAATGTGGATGCAAGGAGGAAGGGTGGAAGCCTTGGCTGCTCCTTTATCCAGTAAGACAAACCCCCCCACTCCCCCCACCCTGCCCCATCTCCACGGAGGTGGAACTGGACTTCATCTGTTTCCACAAGCTTCCTATCTTTGGTCTATATAAGGGCAGGGGTTTGGGAAACTGGAAAAGAAAACTGTTTGGGGGTGACAGTGACACTGCAGGCACATCCAGCAGAAGCCTCCAGATGCTGGCTCAGGTCCACACTGCTGTACACTGTGCACTCGTACTCAGACATGGGCCCCTGTCTGTGTAACAAATATTCCGTCATCCACTAAGGAGCTGTTTCCACCATGAGCAAAACAGTCCTAGCTGCCACGGAGCTTTATTATTGACATAGAATAGTCGAAGACAATGAAATCATTAGCCCTACAAATGAAGAAAGCTTCATTGGACTGCAAGGAAAGAGAATGGGGGCCATGAGGGCCTTCTTGGTGTAATTCAGATTGGGTAATAATGCTGGAACTCCTTGAGGGAATGTCGAGGGCTAGAAGGGCATGTGCTGTTGGAACAAGTATGTTCTCTCTCTCTCTCTCTCTCTCTCTCTCTCTCTCTCTCTCTCTCTCTCTCCGGTCCACTGGCCTCAGTTGCACAGACTGGCCTCCAACACCCTATATGGCTCAGGATGATCTCTATCTTCCCGGTCCCCTGCTTCCCCCTCCAAAGCACTGGGGCTGTAGATGTGTGCCATCACACACGGCTTATGTGGTGTCAGGATCAAACTCAGTGCGTGCTACCAGCTGAGCTACAGCCCCAGCTCCTGGGTTGTTGTTCCAATCTCACAAAAGCTCCTCATAGGCTGGCAGTAGCTGAGTCAGCCTACTCTAGGGGTCATTTTCTCGTCTGCCATCTCTTACACCCAATTTCATTGATGGCCCAAGCCCAATTTCAGCACATACTTCACTGTTCGTATACAAGGTTCCACAATACCAGTCATATACTTGCATAATTGCTCATGTTCTTTCACCATTACACACAGGCTCACATAGGGTCTAACATGCTGNTTTTTTTTTAATTTATTTTACTATTATTATTATTATTGTATTTTCGAGATAGGGTCTCCCCGTAGCCCCAGCTGTCCTAACTTACTTTGTAGACCAGGTTGGCCTTGAGCTCACAAAGATCTGCCTGCCTCTGCCTCCCGATTGCTAGGATTAAAGGCATGCACCACCACGCCCAGCTTTATTTATTATTTTGTGTGTGTATGAATGTACTGTCTGCATGTAGGTTTGTGCACCCGTGTCATGAAATGCTGTGGAGGTCAGAAGAGGGTATCGGATTCCCCTGGAACTGGAGTTAAAGACAGTTCTCAGCCGCCATGTGGGTGCTGGGGATCGAACCCGGGTCCTCTGCAAGAGCAGTCAGTGCTCTTAACTGCTGAGCCGTCTCTCCAGCCCCAGCAAGACTTCTTCTAAACAGGGTTTTACTATGTACCTTTGGCTGGGCCTGGGACTCAATACAAAGACTAAACTGACCTTAAACTTATGGAGTTCATCCTGCCCTTGCCTCCTTAGCACTGAGATTACAGGCATGAGCCATCACACATGTCAAACTGATCCTTTTCATATCCCTCATGCATTCTTCAAAATTCAGGGCCATAGCACTTTCCCTTTGAAGGTCAAGGCCACTCTGAAGCACTGGTGACTGCTGCCTGCAGGAAGGCAGTAAAGTCTCCTGTCTTCCTGAGCAAGTCAGGTAGGTATGTGGGGGGCCAGGCAGGATTGGAGATTTGAACTCAAGGGCTGGGGGGCAGAAGAACATCAAGGGCTAGACCTGGGACAGGGCCTGAAGAGCCTGGGCAAGAGTTTATTCTGAGTCCAGCTCTAAGGAACAATGCCAGGGCCCGATCAGGAAAATGAAGCAGGGAAAGAAATGTGGATGCAAGGAGGAAGGGTGGAAGCCTTGGCTGCTCCTTTATCCAGTAAGACAAACCCCCCCACTCCCCCCACCCTGCCCCATCTCCACGGAGGTGGAACTGGACTTCATCTGTTTCCACAAGCTTCCTATCTTTGGTCTATATAAGGGCAGGGGTTTGGGAAACTGGAAAGAAAAGTGTTTGGGGGTGACAGTGACACTGCAGGCACATCCAGCAGAAGCCTCCAGATGCTGGCTCAGGTCCACACTGCTGTACACTGTGCACTCGTACTCAGACATGGGCCCCTGTCTGTGTAACAAATATTCCGTCATCCACTAAGGAGCTGTTTCCACCATGAGCAAAACAGTCCTAGCTGCCACGGAGCTTTATTATTGACATAGAATAGTCGAAGACAATGAAATCATTAGCCCTACAAATGAAGAAAGCTTCATTGGACTGCAAGGAAAGAGAATGGGGGCCATGAGGGCCTTCTTGGTGTAATTCAGATTGGGTAATAATGCTGGAACTCCTTGAGGGAATGTCGAGGGCTAGAAGGGCATGTGTTGGAACAAGTATGTTCTCTCTCTCTCTCTCTCTCTCTCTCTCTCTCTCTCTCTCTCTCTCTCTCTCTCCAGGTCCACTGGCCTCAAGTTGCACAGACTGGCCTCCAACACCCTATATGGCTCAGGATGATCTCTATCTTCCCGGTCCCCTGCTTCCCCCTCCAAAGCACTGGGGCTGTAGATGTGTGCCATCACACACGGCTTATGTGGTGTCAGGATCAAACTCAGTGCGTGCTACCAGCTGAGCTACAGCCCCAGCTCCTGGGTTGTTGTTCCAATCTCACAAAAGCTCCTCATAGGCTGGCAGTAGCTGAGTCAGCCTACTCTAGGGGTCATTTTCTCGTCTGCCATCTCTTACACCCAATTTCATTGATGGCCCAAGCCCAATTTCAGCACATACTTCACTGTTCGTATACAAGGTTCCACAATACCAGTCATATACTTGCATAATTGCTCATGTTCTTTCACCATTACACACAGGCTCACATAGGGTCTAACATGCTGTCACAACCATGACTTTCACATGCTCAACCACACAAAGATTCTCACACATGTATTGTCACGTGTGCACACAAAGCTCCCAACAGTCACGCATAATTCTTTATATTCCATTCCCTTGGTTCTCACGCCCCGTGCTACTCACATAGACCCTGGCTCATTGCAGCTGCATACAGCCCCTTCCACTGTTGCATGCACCCACAAACATGTGCCTACACAACACAATCCCTTGTACACAAGCAGCCACACTCCTGTTAGGCTTCTGAAGACAAGCGTGTGCAGCCCCTGATCACACCTAAATGTCAGAGAGTCCCTCTCCTCCCAGTTAGAGATGAATTGTTGCTTGGGAGATATTTCATCCTTAATGCCTCCCGCTTGAACTGAAGCATGCGTCTCCAGGAGGTTATGCTTCTCCCAATCTGTCTGCTGCCCCCCAGCTGGCTCAGGGAGCTGCCCTCATGCCTCTCAGCTTTCATGGGGAGGGGGTGGGAGAGAAGTCTCTCCTGGTAGAGCCTCTCTCCTCATCCCTTCCCTTCCCACCAGCTCAGCTCCTGGCAAGAGAACAAAGCCCAGGAAAGTATCCTGGCCCCTTCCCCAGCTCTCAAGTCAAGAGATATCCCTAGAGCCCAGAGGTCACAGGTTGGTACCCAGCCCCCACTCTGGCTGCTACCTGCATTCAGGGCCAGAGCAACACTTGGCAAGAAGAGTTGAGGATACAGAGGGAGGACCTGGCCTTAAGGGACAACCCCTCTTTTTTAAATTTTTATTTATTTATTTTATTTATTTATTTATTTATTTATTTATTTATTTATTTATTTATTTATTTTGGTCTTTTCGAGACAGGGTCTCCCTGTAGCCCCAACTGTCCTGGAACTCTCTGTAGACCAGGCTGGCCTTGAACTCACAAAGATCCACCTGTCTCTGCCTCCTAAGTGCTAGGATTAAAGGCGTGAGCCACCACGCCCGGCAATTTTTGTTTATTTTTTATGTGTATGAGTGTACTGTCCACATGTAGGTTTGTGCACCCATGTCGTGCAATGCCACGGAGGTCAGAAGAGGGTCTCCGATTCCCCTGGAACTGGAGTTCTCCTGGAATTGGAGTTACAGACGGTTCTCAGACGCCATGTGGTTGCTGGGGATCAAACCCAGGTTCTCTGCAAGAGCAGTCGGCACTCTTAACCGCTAGGCCATCTCTCCAGCCCCGGGACAACCCCTCTTAAGCGCTTGTTCACCCACAGCCTTCCCTGTCATACACTTAAAAGAGAAAAACATTGCTCAGCATGTTCTGGGACCTGAGTTCAATCCCCAGACAATAAAAAGATCTGAGGGCTGCTGACTTGAGAGTAAACTGGTGAAATCTTTCAGAAGGGAAGCTGTGTAAGACGCAAACACAGTCTCTGCAAGGTGTCGGTTTTTGTCCCAGCAATGCCAAGCTTTAGAATTATTATAAGAATGTAAACCAGGATAGTCCAGACAATTTGGCTTCAAGAACTCATCCCAGCCTTGTTTATAAGAGTGAAAAATTGGAAACAACCTAAACCTCTCCCACAGTAGGAATTGGCAATAGTACAGTCATCAACAGAATACCGTGTAGCCATTAAAACAATGGTGTGGAAGAATGTTTAGCATCATTGAAAGACATTCCCCACATAACGTTGAACGAACAAGCAGGTTGCAAAGCAGTGTGTTTACTAAATGCAGTGTGGTGTCCTGGACTGGATCCTGAATAAAGAAAAGGATTTGAGTGGAAAAACCCATGACAGGCAAATAAGTCTGAAGTTCTGTTAATGGCAATGAACTGATACTGATTTCTTAGTTCTGACAAATGTACTATGGTAATGTTAGATTTCAACAATGGGGGAAACTGGGGAAGGCAGAGGGAAAAAAAATCTCCCTGTGTTTTTTTACAGGTTGTTTGTAAACCTAAAATGACTCCAACTTTAAATTTCATTTTCAAAACCATTTTGCATATTTATTTATTTTCTTTTTTTTTTTTTTTTTTTTGTGTACGAATGTACTGTGTGCATGCAGGTCTGTGCACCCGTGTCGTGCAATGCTGCGGAGGTCAGAAGAGGGTGTTGGATTCCCCTGGAACTGGAATTCTTCTGGAATTGGAGTTTCAGACGGTTCTCGGCCGCCATGTGGGTGCTGGGGATCGAACCTGGCTCCTCTGCAAGAGCGGTCGGCGCTCTTAACTGTTAGGCCATCTCTCCAGCCCCCATTATGCATATTTAATGTGATCCCTATTTTGGTCCTTATGAAGAACACACAGCTCTCCTGAAAGGTACTGTCTGTAAAGAGGCAGATCATCAGCAATCGACAAACCTACTGAAATTGCTGCTGTTTATATGCTAAGAAAAAAGTTATACCAAGTATGTATACATCAAAATCTGGGAGACAAAACAGAATGTGGTGGTGTACTTGGGAGGCTGAGGCAGGTGGATCTGAGGGTTTGAGCCCAGCCTGGTCAGTTTACATAGAGAGCTCTAGGCCAGCCAGGGCTGCATAGTGAGACCTTGTCTCAAAAAAAAAAAAAAAAAAAAAAAAGCATAAATAAAGGAAGAAAGAGAAAGAAAGATAGATAGATGATAGATAGATAGATAGATATAGATAGATTTGAGAGAATTCATCACCGCATTATCACTGGTGATTTCTGGGGTGGGATTATAGATTATTTTGTTTTATTTCAATTATTTGAATATTCTTTTTTTTAAGACAAGGTCTCCCTGTAGCCTGGAACTCAATATGTAGACCAAGGTGCCCTTGAACTCACAGAGATCCACCTGCCTCTGCCTCCCAAGTGCTGGGACTAAAGGCATGTGCCACCACACCTTTGAATATTCTTTAAAATATTTAAAATAAAGAAACATATATCATTTGTGTGATGTGATTTAAGTTCAAACCTATGCATAACTGGGAATGCTGTGAACATTGTGGTGCCCGGTGTACCCCCCCAACCACCTCTTCAGTCCCCAGCTTGGGGTCGTGGAGACCTGAAGGTCCAGTCTTTCTGGTTAGAAGTTAGAAACTTTCATTTCCTATCCCAACACATATTGGCATGATCACTCTGACCCCAGAAGCTCTAGGTCTGAATCCCCTGCTTTGAACCCAGTCTGGTTCCCTCTTACTTTGTTTCCACAGTGGTACTCACCTGCGCTCTAGGTACCCTTTGCCTTCTCCCTGCCCATCATCACTCCTGTTCTGCTCTGATGTCCATTCTTCCTAGGAGATTCCTATGCATAGGAAGTTGGGTAGAAGGAAAGAAGTCAGAAGAGATGGAAAGAAGGTAGCTGGGAACATAGAAGGAAAACCAAGTAGCGAATGGCGTACAGATTGCAGAGTCTTTTCAGAGGGACTTGCAGAGCAATCAGTGAGGAAACAGAGTGAATGGCCAGTGGGCTGGGTTATCTCCACATTGAAGGTGACAGTCATAGACTATAGTGCATTTCATTTTACAAAAGCATCCTGGTTTGGTCAGGTGTGGTACTGTATACCTGTAATTTCAGTGAGGAGGAAATGCAAGACGTGAGGAAAGGTTGAGGGAGCCTTCAAGGAGGGCAGGCTGTGGTTTGGGTCTTGAAATAAGGATGGGATTTGGGAAGCAGAGGTGGGGACAAAGAACTCCTGAAGGAAAAGCCAGCATGAACACAGGCATAGAGGGGGATTATTAGGTTATAAAGGTGCGAACCCCCAGATAAAAAGGCACCTGAGACTTAGGTCACTCCAGGAACATGATTTACTTCCATGTGGGACTGCCAGAGCGGCTGCCTGCAGACACGTGGTGGAAGGGGAGCAGGAGCAGCAGGGGCAGGGGCCAGATGGAGACTGGGGCCCACCCGTGTATAGCCATGGGGCGGGGCCTCGGGTACAGGGGCAGGGGCCAGATGGAGACTGGGGCCCACCCGTGTATAGCCATGGGGCGGGGCCTCGGGTACAGGGGCAGGGGCCAGATGGAGACTGGGGCCCACCCGTGTATAGCCATGGGGCGGGGCCTCGGGTACAGGGGCAGAGGTCAGAAGATTGACAGCCTCTGGAGGGCGTCTGTGTGCCCCTTGGGATTCTGGGAAGGCCCATACTGGCCACCAGCCTTACGCTTCCTTGGCCAGCCTACGTTCTCCAGCCCTTAGCAATACTACCATTCACTCTTCTGGTTCCTTCTCCTGGGTACACTGGGGCAGGTTATTAAAAAAGCCCATTCAGCCGGGTGCGGTGGCGCACTCCTTTGATCCTAGCACTTGGGAGGCAGAGGCAGGTGGATCTTTGTGAGTTCAAGGACAGCCTGATCTACAGTGAGTTCCAGGACAGCTGGGGCTAACAGGGAGACCCTGTCTCAAAAACAAAACAAAATAAAACAAACAAACAAACAACAAAAAACCCCAGCCCATTCATAAAGGCTCCATTCATCCTTCATCCATATTTGATGGAGAAAGAAAGGCTTTCTTTTTATCCTATCCTCAAATCTTTCCCCAAACCTACCAGCCCTCTTCAGAATTACTTTGTATCGTTACCTACACTTTCCTTCCCTTCTGTTTCTGAGGCAACTCTTCCAGTGTTTATTAGGTTATAAAGGCGAGAACCCCCAGATTAAAAGGCACATGAGACTTAAGTCCCTCCAGGAACATGATTTACTTCCATGTGGGAAGTAAATTCCCTTGGAATTCTGGGAGCTTTCTCTACCAGCATCTTCTACATCTTGTCTCTCTTGGCTTGGCTTTCCTTCCTTCCTTCCTTTCTCCCGGTCAAAGTTTTTAAATGACCAAAAGTTATTTCTCATTCATCACTAAATAGCCTTAATGCACTATAGTCTATGACTGTCACCTTCAATCTGGAGATAACCTAGCCCACTGGCCATTCACTCTGTTCCCTCACTGATTGCTCTGCAAGTCCCTCTGAAAAGACTGCAGTCTCTAGGCCATTCACTACCTGGTTTTCCTTTACGTTCCCAGCTACCTGCTTTCCCAGCTCCCTTCTTTCCATCTCTTCTGACTTCTTTCCTTCTACCCAACTTCCTATGCATAGGAATCTCCCAGGAGCTGGGTTCCAGTCTTGTCTTACCCTGCCCTCTCTGGAGTGCTAACCATTTCCCTGGTTACTGTCAGGGTGTGAATTCTGAGAAGACTGGGAGTCCATTTGAAATGCAGAGGCATCCAAGGTTCATAGCACTGAGAATCCTGCTCTACTGGCCTGCCTTTGGTTATGGAAAAGTGGGCCATCACAGAATATCAGGAATCTTTGGTCCCTTTGAAAAGCCAGAGACTTCTAGACACCCTACCCCCAACCCCCTACCTGAGTCCCTACCTTACCTTAGCCGCTTCTGCCTCCCAGCCCCTACCCTGAAGTAAACTCTATCCCAGAGTGCCTAAACCTTGTGGTCTCTTCATTTGTCTGGGGGACAAGTAGTCACCTTGGAAGAATCCCTAGCTGGCAGCTCCTGAGTCCTGGTCTGGAATATCCAATGGCCTGCTGGACGTCTCCCAGTGGGTATCCCAGAAGCTTCTCTCTCTGTCATCACCTCTACCTTTACTTCCAGTAAGCCCCACCTCAGAGCCCACCATTATTTCAATCAAGCTTCTCCCTTAGCAGCAAGTGGGTTCCATCTTCTTCCTCTTCTAAAACACATCTGGCCAGGTCTGTACTGGTCGAATCTCTTGGCCACCCCTTTGTCTTCTGTCATCTCTGCCTCTCTGGTCTGTCCTTTCCCAAACTATGGTACTTCCTCATCTGGCCCAGTTTGACCTGGAACTCACTATGTAGCCCAGGCTATCTAGCCCTGGAATTCACAATCCTCCTACCTCAGCCTCCTGAATACTGAAATTACAGGTATACAGTACCACAGCTGACTGAACCAGGATGCTTTTGTAAAATGAAATTCTGCAAAATAATAATAATTTCAAATTAACATATATAATTTCAGCGAGACAACAGGCATAAGATATAACTACCCAGGGGTTTGGAAAGACTACTCTTAAGAGGCTCAGATGGTCATGGGCACATTGGCTCACACTCCTCTCCTGCTCGAAGGCCTGCTTGTGACTGCACTAACTGCATTGCTGGTATTCAGGCCCTCTGTTTCCACCCTGTCTTCCACTGCTCTCACACACTCCATTTGCCCAGTAAGTTAAGCTATGTGTGGGTTCCTGGCCTTGACTCACACCATCCCTGTTAGGTCTGGGCTTCCCAGAATCCCAAGGGGTACACAGACACCCTCCAGAGGCTGTCAATCTTCTGACCTCTGCCCCTGTACCTGAGGCCCCGCCCCATGGCTATACATGGGTGGGCCCCAGTCTCCATCTGGCCCCTGCCCCTGCTGCTCCTGCTCCCCTTCCACCACGTGTCTGCAGGCAGCCGCTCTGGCAGTCCCACATGGAAGTAAATCATGTTCCTGGAGTGACCTAAGTCTCAGGTGCCTTTTTATCTGGGGGTTCGCACCTTTATAACCTAATAATCCCCCTCTATGCCTGTGTTCATGCTGGCTTTTCCTTCAGGAGTTCTTTGTCCCCACCTCTGCTTCCCAAATCCCATCCTTATTTCAAGACCCAAACCACAGCCTGCCCTCCTTGAAGGCTCCCTCAACCTTTCCTCACGTCTTGCATTTCCTCCTTCCTAAGGTATTACTTCCACCCTTTGCTTACTCCAAGATGCTGATCTGTGAGTGCTCCGGGCTCCACTCAGCTGGGCAGCCGCTTACCATGTGGCCTGGCATTAAAAGATGAGCTGGGCCAGTCCAGTTCCCTCTCCTGGGAATTTGAACTGTGAAATACTGAGAGACTGGAGCAGTTAGCGGAGGTGATGTAGAGAGAGACTCGGAGAGGCCGGCTGGTCAAATGCAAGTCACGGTTATGAGAAATTATGAGGAAACCTAGGAAGCTCTCCCTGCCACACAGGGTCAGAAGCAGTTATGAGCTGGGACTCTGGAGGCTGACCTGAGTGAGAATCCTGCCTGCAACACTTCCCGGCTTGAATGCAGGTAGGTCACTCAGCCTCCTGAGTCTGCGTGTTCTCATATGTAAAATAGGGCTATAGCAACATTAGCTACCCTCACAGTAAGGGAATTAATGGAGGCAAATATGGACACCTGTGGGTCTGACTGAGACTATGTAACTCATTATTCCTTCTCTTCCTATACCAATGGCAATAAAAATCATTAATATTATGGAGGAGAAATATACACAGAAAAGAAAGAGGTCTTGTGCAGTGTGTGGGCCTTCCCAGCAGAGAGTTGTTTCTCAGACCTCCCTCTGTCCCTGAACGCTTTCTACATTCAGTTCCAATGACAAACCATAGGCTTAGCTATAACTAGGTCTCCTCTCTTGCTATTACTTGAATGAACTCCTGTGTCTTTCAAAGGGAAGGACTCTGCCCAGACTGCTGCTCTCCTCTTGTGCCAGCCGCTGCTAGGTTCTTCCTGGATCTCATGGGCAGGGTTAAATGCTCTTACTCTGTGCTTCCACAGCCCTTTTGCAAATTTATGAATCCAACTCACTGCTCCGATTACCCTGTGTATTGGTCTGCCTCCACTACCTGCCAGGTCTCAAGAACAGAAATTATATTTTATTTCTATTTTAGTAAAGGAGTTCTGTCATCTTAGGTTTCATTAAGTGTTTGCTGACTGATTATATGAATGTAGGAATCAATTACTTCAGCCAGGCATGAAAGCACAAACCTATAATCCCAGTATTTGGGAAATGAAGACAGGAGGATCAGGGAGCTTAAGGTCATCCTTGGCTACATAGAGATTGGGAGTCCAGCCTGACCTACCTGAGACCCTATCTTTAATATTTTTGAGACAGGGTCTCCCTTTTTTAGTCCCAGCTGGCCTGGAGCTCACTATGTAGACCAGGCTGGGCTTGAACTCACACAGATCCGCCTGCCTCTGCCTCCCTAGTGCTGGGATTAAAGGCATGCACCACCATGCCCAGCAGACCCTGTCTTTAAAAAAAAAAAACTTGCATACAGTATGAAATTCTTAATGAATTAGCAAAAATGTTATACTTTAAAAATACGAACAAAAATAAATAAATAAAAATACAAACAATAACAGCACTAAATAAAATCAATAATAGATCACTTGAGCTTCTCCCAGTCTGGGATGGCTAGGGCTTGTTCTCTTCTCTTCTCTCACTAGTGCTCTGAAAGCTATCCCTCTCAGTAGTGCCATTTTCTGCCCCCAGTCTCAAATAATGCCTGGTGTCATAGTGCAGGACACTGCATTTGTGGATCTGGAGTGTCTCATGACTAGAGATTTGGGGGATTAGGTGCTGAGGAGGGGCCACAGAATAAGGGCCAAGTGGGGTGAGTTGGGGACTTAGCTGTTATCATTGGCCATTTGGAAACTGGTGTGTGGGTCCAGGCTCTGCCTCTCAGACAGACCTCTGCCCAGGCTCCAGGCAGGCCTGCCACTCTCCTGCCCTCCCACCTCAGGGCCCATGGCTGAGCTGCTGGCGAAGACAGCCTGAGCAGACAGCCTTGTGCGGTTGCTGGCTCCAGGCCTCCCGGCCCAGCTTGTAGCTCCCCCCAGAGTGGTGCGATTGATTGGCTACAGCCGGAATGGGCACCAGTCTCCCTGGCTTGGACAGAAACGGGGCCATCTGTTACACCTCTAGTTAAAAGTACATAAAGTTGAGCATTTGTGTGCCGACAATACCACCCCTGACACCCTCCATGCAGCACAGCGCTCCGGCTCCTTGGCAGGCTCGCGCTCTGGTACAGGCCCACACAGCAACGCCTACACACTGGCTCAGCTGGCACCACCACAGGCACTACAGCTCCGCCCTCCAGCGGCATGGCCCAGCTGGGTCCAGCTAGACTCTGAGATCCTATCTCTACCAAAGGGTGGAGGGAGGACTCTGGCTTAGCACTGACACACACACACACACACACACACACACACACAGAGGTGTGTGTGCACGCGTGTGTGTGTGTGTGTGTGTGTGTGACTCTTGCCCCACCCCAGGGTATCTGGGCTGCCAAAAGTGCTAGACTTCAGGATCAGAGTATCAGAGTTAGGAACCTCAGACAGCTAAGTCTTGCTAGTCCTTGGTGTCAGGCCTCTAGCAGACTAGCTTGGCTTGGGTTTTCTGGCTCAACCAATTAAAAAGGTCCAATTTTTGTGTGTTTTGTTTTTCTTTTGAGACAGTGTCTCATGTAGAAAGCCCTGAAAACTCCCTATGTACCGGAAGCTAAGTGGACTCTGATCCTCCTTCCATTTCCCAGTACTGCATAACACAGAACATGGTAATCCCAACACTGGGGAATCTGAAGCAGGAAGATCAGAGGATCAAGGTTATCCTCTACTACACAGCAAGTTCTAGGCCGGCCTGGGCTACATGAGTCCCTATCTCTAATAAATAAAGGGCTAGAAAGATGACTCTGCAGTTAAGAACACTATCAGCTCTTGCAAAGGACTCAGGTTCAGGTCCCAGCATTCATATGGTGCTAATACCATCCTTAACTGGAGTTCCAGGGGAATCCAACACCCTCTTCTGGCTTCCATAGGCATTGTACACACATGGTATACTTATATACATGCAGGCAAATTACTCATGCATATAAAATATAACCAACCAAAAAATATATATAACCTACCAATCAATAAATTTTAAATAACTAAAAGTAGCCTCTAACACTACTGGAGGGAGAACAGCTTTGTGTTGAATTTGGACTTGGGTTCTGAGGTCTAGACACTGGTTTCTGGGCTGTAGATTATAATCCCAAATTTCTGAACTTTATTTTCTGGTCTTGAGCTCTGAGCCTAGATAGTCAAAGTATTCTACAAATGTCTTCTCCTATGTCTCTTATGTTGGTCTAACAGGCCAGCCTGTCGACCCCCAACACTATTATAGACATGCCTGCCTCTGCCTATTTGCATTTGAAGCCCCCCTCGTTCCAACTCAGAACAGTTTTTTTTTTTTTTTTTTAGTCTTTTCAAGACAGGGTCTCCCTATAGCCAACTCAGAACATTTTGTGTCTTCCCTCTAACCACTCAATCCTGCCCAGGCCTTCAGGGGTAGCTCAGACTCAGCTCTGCCAGGTAGATTTCTTGGCTCCAGGACTTTTCCAGGCTCTGATCTCCCAGAGGCCCTTTCTCTGTCTGAATCTCTTATCCAAGAGATTCCTCCAGTTTAAGTCCTGAGGTCCTTCTGCACTAGCAGAACCTGGCTGGTTCTCATTTTAGCCACAAGGTAGCACACAGCTGGGAACAGGATGTAGAAGGAGCCTCTAGAAGTACCTGCTAAACTCAGCTCAGCCATAGAGGGAGGGAGACAGCAAGTAGAGAATTACTGGTTCCCAACATTAGTGGCTCTGCTGGTGACAGCCTACAAGGCAGCTGACCAGGTAGAAGGCAGCTTTTATTTGGGGGGAGGTGTTTTGTTTTGTTTTGTTTGAGACAGGGTCTCCCTGTAGCCCCAGCTGTCCTGGAACTCACTATGTAGACCAGGCTGGCCTTGAATTCACAGAGATCTTCCTGCCTCTGCCTCCCGAGTGCTGGGATTAAAGGTGTGCACCACCATGCCCAGCAATAGGCAGCTTTTAGACATTGGTAATCTTCATGAGTTTGCCCAGCACATACTTATTCAATACTGCTATGTGACCAGTCCCTTGCTTGACATGGAATAGGAGAGGGAATCATAAAAAAGGAGGAGAGGCACCTACCCATTCTTAAAGGTCACTAGACAAGTCCAGTCCATATGCAATAGCCATAGTGCTTCATACCACACAGACAGCCAATATTCTCCTCATCTTACACAACAATAACTCTTCAGAGCCTGAAGGAACCAAATAGAGACTCTGACCTCCTATCCTTGGCTAAAACAAAGTTATGTGCATTACATGAGATAATGTGTCCACAGGTCTTAATTGACAGAAAATAAGTAATGACAGAATGGGAAATATTTACGATATTGGGGGTGGTAAGCCTAAGATCACCCTTTTCAGAACACTCTAAGCTTGCTTGCATCCCCACACAAAGCAGCTCCTTCCACTGCTTGCTTACTCTTCTACCCTTTGGAAAGCCCAAGCTCAGCCTCCTAGTCCCCTTTCCATAGAATGAGGCTGAAATGGTACACCTTCCTTGCCCACCCTATCATAAAGTTGGTCTACATGGTCCTTACGCAGCCAACCCCAGACTGCCAGAGGTGTTGGATTCCTCAAGGAAATTCAGCCACCAAAGCAGCTCGCAGCATCCGCTCTTTCCATCCCAAAGATAAGGTTCTGGGACGGACAGAGGAAGACTGAGAATTTTGGGGGGTGGGTGGCGGGTGTTGACCTTAATCAGGAGACTATCCTCCTGCTCAAGTTCTCCTGGTGACCTTGCAGGGACACCAGCTGTCCCTGTGCACTGCCCGCCAGGGACCCAGACAGTGGGCTCTAAAGGGCATCAAGCAGCAGGCCTGGATATGGAAAGTCAGCAGACAGCAGACTATCTCTCTTTACCTTGAGCATCTCGTGTGTGTGTGTGTGTGTGTGTGTGTGTGTGTGTATGCGTGTGTATGTGTGTCTGTATGTGTGTGTGTGTATGCGTGTGTATGTGTGTCTGTATGTGTGCGTGTGTGTATGTGTGTCTGTATGTGTGCATGTGTGTGTGTGCGCGCGTGCGCGTGCGTATAGAAGGCAGAAGTTTGTAGGCCATGAAAACCCTGGAGGATGGAGTGGTGGTAGGGAGAACACAGATCCTGAGGGCTGTGGAAGGGAGGGACACACAGGCTCCAAAACAAGGTGACCTGCTCTACTACCTCCTAGCTGGATCACCTCAGCAAGCCACTGGAACTGTCTGAGTTTCAACTTACTAACTGTAAAGTGCGACTTAAAGAGAATTATCCTGTTGTGTTGAAGGCTAATTGGGTAAAATGCTTATTGTATAAGCAGGAGAACCTGAGTGTGATTCCCCAGAACTCAGGTAAAAAACACGGGGCATGGGCCATGGGATATGCACTTGTCACTGAGCCTGACCACCTGAGCTTGATCCCACATGGAAGAGAGAGACCCACATGGAAGAGAGAACTGACTCCAACAATTTGTCTGACCTCCACCTATGCGCCATGCCACACGCTCATGCAAACACCTGTGCACACACACACACAGTAAATAGAATGTAATAAAAATGTTCTAAGTCAGCGTGGTGGCATGTTTGTTATCTCAGCACTGGATCGGTAGAAACAGAAGGATCTCTGGGGCTCCCTAGCCAAGCAGGCTAGCCAAATCTGGGAGCCCCAGGCCAAGGAGAGACCTTGTCTCTGAGAGCAAGGTGGGCAGCTCCTGGAGTGGGACACAGGAGCTTGTCCTCTGCCTCCACATGCAAATGTGTGTGTGTGTATGTGTGTGTGTGTGTGTGTGTGTGTGCATGCACCCACACACATACTCAAACACACACACACACAGAGACACAGAGAGAGAGACAGAGAGAGAGAGAGATTTCTTTATAGGGAAGACTATTCAAGGGCTAAGATGACAGAGACTCTTTCTAGAAGCAAGACCCAGGAGTTTGTGGAGAAACCTCCTGAGCTCCCCTCAGTCTGGAAGTGCCCTGTCTGATCCTCCTTTGGGATCCAATTTAGCGAAGTCTTCTGGTACCACTTCTGCAGCCTCCTGATATACCCCCCCCCTTCAGCTAGCCCCTCTGCACAAGTCTTCCATCCTCACAGTATCTTTAGTCTCCCAAAAGCCTTCATTGGGGGGGGGGCGGCAGGGAAAGAATCCCTCCATTTTCATTGGCGCAAACCAAGGCTCTTAGAGGGTTAGGAACGTAGGGGACTTGACCTGTGCTCTTCTGAGACCTTCCTGCAAGTGGGTCTTGGGGGAATAGGCACCCAGGGCTCTCAGTAGCCTGCGCTTCCCACGAGCTGCCAGCAGCAGGCGCTGTGACAGAGGTGCCCTCCGCCCAGGCGCATTAACTGAAGAATGGCTCACACTAATATCCCTGGCTGTGGGGAAACAGCGTTTTATTAAATGCTTCACACAGATTTGGTATAATAAAGATGAATATATTATATCCTTTGCCTCCCCCAGAGTGAGACCATAATAAGAGAGGGGAAAAAAAATAAAGTGGAACATAAATACAACGTAATGGGACTTAGTGAAGGACGCCTGGTTTGTACACGATGCCACAGGCCAACGACCCTCCCGCTTGGGCGCAGGACCCCTCCAGCTCTTCACTGCCTGCACAGAGGGTCCCAGGCTTCAATTTCCACTCCACTGCCCACTGCCCACTGCCAACCCCATCCCTGCAGCTAGGGGACTAGATCTCCCAAGTGTCGAGCCCCACTGGAGAGGGAGGACTGGGGCGGGGGCGGGGATCTTCTGGGCCGCCTATCGGCCACACACTCCTTTTTCCTCTTGGCACAAGGCTCAGAAGACAGAGCGGATGGACAGACTTTTAGAAAGATAAATCGAGTTGGAGAGATGGCCTAGTGGTTAAGAACGCTGACCGCTCTTGCAGAGGACCGGGGTTTGATCCCCAGCACCCACATGTCGGCTGAGAACCGTCTGTAACTCCAATTCCAGGAGAACTCCAGTTCCAGGGGAATCCGACACCTCCGCAGCATTGCAGGACACGGGTGCACAAACCTACATGCAGACAGTACATTCATACACATAAAAAAAAAATTTAAAAAAAGAATGTGGATGTACGTAGACACACATATGTGTATGTATATACACAATATTCTAGAAAAAAAAAAAGGAAAGAAAGATAAATCCTGGAATGATGGCTGCCGTCTCCACTCAGACGCTGACGCCTTGCCCACTGGTCCACACCCACAGCTTGGCTCCTGGGGTCATTTCCATCCCATTCTAGGTGCAGCCAAAATTGTTTACTAGAAAATAAGACTTTCAAAACATTCCCGAGTCATCAAAATACACTGTATGAAATTTTCAAATAATAATTTTTTTAACTTGCCAAGTGCTGTTGTGGTGCGTGTCTTTATTTTATTTTACTTTTTTTTTTTTTTTTGGTCTTTTCAAGACAGGGTCTCCCTTAGCCCCAGCTGTCCTGGAACTTGCTCTCTAGACCAGGCTGGCCTTGAACTAACAAAGATCCGCCTGCCTCTGCCTCCCAAGTGGTAGAATTAAAGGCGTGCGCCACCACACCTGGCTGGTGCGCGTCTTTAATGCCAGCATTGGAGAGTCAGAGGCGGGTGGATCTCTGTGAGCTGGAAGTCAGCTTGGTCTACTTAGGAGTCCACAACCCAGCCAGGGCTACATAGTGAGAACCTGTCTCAAAAACAACAAACAAACAAAAACAAAATTCCCAGAGTCAAAAACAAGTAATGCTTGGAGATTCAGCCCAACTTCTCTTCTCCACCAGCCAGAACTCCATTTGCCCATCTAAGTAGACACTACTGGGCTTATACAGAGGAGTTCCGAGTTGGGTCTGGATCCAAACCTCATGTGGCAGACCAACTGTGATCTTTTTTTTTTTTTTTTTTTTTTTTTTTGGTGTTTTTGAGACAGGGTCTCCCTGTAAGCCCCAGCTTTCCTGGAACTCGCTCTGTAGACCAGGCTGGCCTTGAACTCACAAAGATCCGCCTGCCTCTGCCTCCTGAGTGCTAGGATTTAAAGCGTGTGCCATCACGCCCAGCTACCAGCTGTGATCTTAACCTCAGTTTCTTTTTCAGCAAAATGGAGACATGGCTAGGACTGGAGAGAAGGATTCAAATGTCTTGGGCTCCATCGGCTGTAAGAAGAAAGACTAGAAACAACTGCCAATTGTTTCCAAAATATTCGTTAAAATAAATGGCCATTTCAGATTCAGAACTCTCCGGAGCCTTGCTTCCTCCCTAGGCTTCAGCATAGGGCAGTTTCCTTTCCCATACGAAGGAAAAAACACAAGTCTTTGGTCATCATTCCTAACCCTCCGAGGCCCCTCTGGCACTAAAAGTCAAAGAGGTTAAGACTTACCCAAGATCACACAGCCGATCAAGGGTGGTGCTCTCTTCAGGTCAAGATGCCGTCAGTTCAGTGTTACCTGCATTTTTGAGGACCCTTGAGCCCCCTAGTTGGCTTCCGGAAACCCTGGAAACCGGTAGATGTTTGGCGGGAAACCCAGCGCCAAGGGACCCGAGTACGTCCTGGCTTTCCGAGGGGCCAGGCATGTGTGGGCGGAGTACTTCAGAACGAATTAAAATCAGAATTGCTTCTTAGGGGAGGGAAGAAAAGCGGGAGACAGTGGATGGAGGAAGATGCAGCCGGCCCAGGGGCAAAGTCGGGGTCTTGAGTCTGGCTGTGCAGGATAGTTTGAAGACCTGGCTGGGCTCCTCCTAGAGGTTGCCCTTCCCCGGAGCGCGGGCTGGGATACTAGGGGAGAAAGGAGCGGGCGGCAGAAGACCCACATCCTTGACCTAATGGAAGTAAAAAGCAGCAACAGAGGAAGTCGAAAGTGTGGGTGGATGTGGGATCAGGAACCCAGGGAAAGGCCGAAGGGAGCGGATTCTGCTCTAAACGAAGTAAAGCTGCTCAAACGGCACACTTGACCTCTGTCCCAGGCCCTGGACCCTAGTACTTCCTTCCCGGGACAGGGAGAGTCAGCTGGGCTGGGACACAGAGGCTAATCGGACCTTAGGGTGCAGATGTGGGGACAAGAGCCGGGAACCCGAGGGTCTGGAACAGGTGGAGGGCGGCTCTGTGGCTTCCACAGCGCCTCATTCAATCCTTGGGGAAATCCGGTGGGCCTAACAACCGGGAGGGGGCAGAACCCGTCTTCACTTTAGCTTTAGAGCCACTTCCGCACTCCCTGGGTGCTGGGCTCTTCTGCAGCCAGACTTTCCTCAGGGTCAGAGGCTCGCACCCTCCTCTTTTCCTATTCTGGCTTTAGCAGGGCATGTCCTCTCTGGCCCAGGGTCTGGGAGTCTCAAGGGCCCTAGGTGGAACAGCACTGCCCAGAAGGTGGCCTCTGACCCAGCGGAGCCCAAGGGGATCCAGGGCCTGGAGGTTGGTGGGTTCCGTCTGGTCATAATTCAGGATACCTGCGGGCAGGGGGTCTTCTACTTGGCTCTCTTCTTGCTCATTAGTGTGACCGCTTGGCTCAGTCGCGTGGGACGCGCGGGGCTGCACAGGCGGGCGGTGGCGCTAATGCAATGAGCCCCTGCGCGGCTGCTGAATTATTCACGTGCAGTTTATTATGAGAAACCTGACTCAGGCCTTTTCTGCACCCGCCCAGCCGCCCGCCGGCCCGCTCCACGCTATCCTCTCTTGCTTCTGTCCCCTTCTGCCCCCCCCCGGCCCCCCCGACTTTCCACCTGGCTCCACTGCCTGGCCTGCGCCTAGCGCCCACCCCCACGCCTAGCCCCCCCGCCCCGCCCCCAAGGTAGATTGGAGCGCTGCCCCGCAGGTCCTGGTACACCTGGTTGGTAAAAGAGGATATCTGCTCTTGGAATTCTAAGGTGGCAAAAGGAAACTCTCATTGTTGGTTCAACCAGGAGTGACCGATGCGATGAGGCCTCTCAGTCCCTCCCCTCAAGGTTAAACAGCACCCCCCAAACCTGCTGGAGGTTCCTAAGGAGCTAGGGTTTTCCTCCTGACAGCAGCAGCTCACAGACAAAGCTGTTAGATGTCATCAGGCAACTGAGGGAGACCTAATCTGGGGACACCCTTCCCTTCGGGGCTGAAGCCTCTAGCCTCTAGCTTCTCCATTGGCTCTTACCCCCATGCCCAGCAAATGATCTTCACTTAACCACCTACCCAAATGTTTCTAGTTTTTCAAAGTGTAACTCTAATGCCACCTTGGCTGAGAACAAGGCCATAACTCACTCCCCCAAACAAACAGGAAGATTTCATTACCCTCTTCACAGACCCCTGCACCCTAGGCGTGACCGTTGTGTTTCCTGCTTCACCTGCCTCCTCCACTCCAGCCCAATCTTCTATCCATCCTCCATCACATGGTAAGGACTCAGTCCTGTTCAAAACAAAACAAAACAAAACAAAACAAAACAAAAAACAAAGTCCATTTATAAGTGAGGCTGCAGCTGGATGCAGAACCCAGCTTCCCCCCACACCCCTTTCCCAGCCAAAACGCATTAAAGAATGAAGTCTCAGAGCCCCTCTGCACGTGTTAGAGGTGTGAGCAGCAGGGTGTCTCACACATCTGCATGCAGCCGGCAAAAACAATGCACCTACCGTCCCCTGCACTCTTGGTCTTCCTCAAGGGGCACAAACCGACTTCTCTGCTTGGCTCTCTTTGTCTCTTATCCATTTAGTTTATTTATTCAACAAATGCCTGGGGAGCTCTTGGTATATGCCAGGCTGGCACAGGGACATAGAGATAGGAGACAGCAGTCCTGTCTTCCTTAAGTTCACAACCAGATGGAAAGAGAGTCATAGAGGCTGACAGACAAATCAACACATGCCTGGCAATGTGACAATGTCGAAGGTAGGGTGCTGAAGGGCTTGGGTGGGCCTGTGGGATTGATTCCTCAGGGTGATGAGCTTGGCCCTAGCAGAGGGAAAAAGGGGCCAGGAAGAGAAAGGACAGAGGTTATTCTAACCCGGGATGAGGGGAGCAAAAGATTGAAACCAAAAGAGAGGGCTGTACTGGAGGCTCCAGAGACTGAGCATAGGGTGCACCTGGAGCATCTCGGGAATTCTTCTAGCCCAGCCTGTCTCCAACACTTGATGGTCTGTAGGTGCCTCCCTCACAATTCCAAAAGATGGTTCCTCCCTAAGAACGGCCAAAGTACCTTGACACTGATATGAAGGAATTCAGCCTACAAAAGAAGAGAAGGGATGAACAGAGAAGGGGGGCTCCCCAAAGAATAGCCCAGTTCCCCACCCCCAGCCTCAGAGGTCAGGAGAGCTGCGCCTGCCTTGGGAAAGCAGGTCAGGTTCAGGAGCAGGGTTGGAGCCCAGCCTGAATTTTGGAGCAGCTGGCCTTTTGCTCCCCAGGCCTGGGAGGATAGGGCTTCCCTTGCATTCCCCATTGGCCTGTCTCCCTTCCCCCCTGGACTCACTCTGCCCCTGCCTCAACCCTTTAAGAATCCAATGTGTTATGTAATATTAGTCCCAGAGAAATGTGTCCACTTGAGCTCATGTATGAATTTTATACACAATATCTGGGGACTGAAGCATTTTAAAAGCCTACTCACAGAGCCCTTGGAGACTTCTGATTAAGAATCTCGTAGGTGGGGCTGGAGAAATGCCTAAGCAGTGAAAAGCCCCTGCTGCTTTTTGCAGAGGACCTGGGTTCTGGTTCATTTCCAAGAACCCACATGGCAGCTCATGACTGTCTATAACTCCAGTTCTGGGGTATCTGATACCCTCCTCTGGCCTCCATAGGCACCAGGCATGTGCATGGAGCACATACACTCATTCAGGTACTCATTCATATACATAAAATGAAATAAATCTTTTTTTTAAAGAATCACATAGGTCATGGACTAAGAGCACAGACTTGAGTCAGAAAACAAACATTCCAATCCTAATTACTCCAGAATAAGCTGTGTGACTTTAGATCAGTTCCTGACCTCTCTGTTCCTTATTTTCCTTATTGTAAAACAGGTCTAATATTCATAGATACCTCAAAAAGTTGTGAAGTAACAATTTAATAAAACTCATCCTGGAATCAGGCCAGGTAAGGGCTTATGGAATTTACAATCATGATTGTTGTTGCTGTTACTATAGATAGTGGCCCAGAGCAAGAAGTAAAACCCAAATGGACAGTCCTGGCTCAGCCAGGAATTCTCTTCTATAACAGAAGCACACTGGAGCACAGGAACTCTCCTAATAGGACATCTCCATGGAACAAAAGCCATCTGGACTAGTGATCAAGTTAACCCATTCTGAGTCATGCCAGACCCTTTTCTTGGGAGGAACTCTGGCTTGAGGGCCAATAGGTTTCTTTCACCAAGAATCTGGAAATGAATGGGCCTACTCAACAACCTGAATTGGATCTGACGGTGGCCTAAGTGAATCATTCTCCTTTGCTAAGAAAAAACTTGTCTCATTTGGATCTGCAGGATCCCCCATAAGACAAGCCCATGAACAGTCATCTCCTCTTCCTTATCTAGAATATTCTCTAAATTGGAAGACAACCAGATTTTTGGCAGAATAATCCCTTCCACTGGAGATGAAGTACGGCTGTCTGGACTCTAGCCTTACAAGCAGTGAACAAGAATTCAGGGGTCAGGAAGTGTGGAGACCAGCTTCTGCGGTGGGCATTCCTCTGTAGAGCAGACTCCCTCTGAACAGGGTGGGAGTGTCTCCATCACCTCAGCACAGGGTCCCAGAAGGGCATTTGGGCAGAAACAGTCTGTACTGTAATGATTGGGCTCCTTCCAATCACCCTTCATCCCTATGCAGATTTCCTCCCCTTTTGGAGTCTTGCGATCAACTCCTCTGAGAGGGCACAGTCTGGATCAGAGTCGCTCCCCCTCTACATTGCACAATCATTTTTTTTCTTTTATTTATTATTTTATGTGTATGAATGTATTACCTGCATGTAGGTAGATGCACCCATACAATGCTGCGGAAGAGGGTGTCAGATTCCCCTGGAACTGGAGTCAAAGATGGTTCTTAGCCGCCATGTGGGTGCTGGGAATCAAACCTCAGGTCCTCTGCAAGAGCAGTTGGTGCTCTTAATCGCGGAGCCATCTCTCCAGCCCCGTTGCACAATTATTTTAACATTTCCTATTTCTTGGATGGAAACCCATGTGGGGGCTGGAGAGATGGCTCAGTGGTTAAGAGCACTGACTGCTCTTGCAGAGGACCTGGGTTCGATTCCCAGCACCCACATGGCGGCTAAGAACCATTTTAGGCTGGGTGTGGTGGTGCATGCCTTTAATCCCACCAGTTGGGAGGCAGAGGCAGGCTGATCTCTGTGAATTCAAGGCCAGCCTGGTCTACACAATGAGCTCTAGGCCAGCTGGAAGTAAAGGGAGACCCTGTCTAAAAAAAAAAAAAAAAAAAAGAAAAGGAAAGAAAAGAAACCCATCTGACATATTTGGTAGGCAGGCCTTTGTAGGCCCAGGCTGCTTGGAATCCCCTTACTGAGGCTCCTGTCCTCAAGAATCTAAAACTCTGGTAG
This sequence comes from Rhizomys pruinosus, assembly GCA_009823505.1. Taxonomy (NCBI): domain Eukaryota; kingdom Metazoa; phylum Chordata; class Mammalia; order Rodentia; family Spalacidae; genus Rhizomys; species Rhizomys pruinosus. The sequence continues at coordinate 1,220,089 of VZQC01006100.1, read as the reverse complement.
AAGGAGAAGGAAGGAGGAAGGAGCCCTGTTTCTGCAGAAGGGTTATCAGAGGCCAGCAAATTTGAGTTCTTAGGAGTCTGGATGATCCTAGTCTGACACATGCTTTTTTTTTTTTTTCTTTAGGGAAAAGGTGACTGGGGCAGTTGGACAGGTTTCCAAGGTGGCCTACACCAGGTGATCTGGGCAAAATGAACTGAAACAACAAAATGCCAGGTGGTACCACAATTCCCTGCGCCTTTGAACATGCTGTGCTCCTAAGCATGTCTGGCTGAGAGGCTAACCAATTAGGCCAAAGAAGTAAATCCACGGGATGGGGCAGCAGACACAAGATGGGAAGGGGAGGTGCATGGAGGGAGTACAGGAAATGACCGTACTGCATCCTCCCCACTTTGACATGATGTGAACAAAGACTAAAAAAGATCCCAGGGACCGGGACCTTCTGCTCTCCAGTTCACATTCCACCCCTTCTCGGCAGCTTCCCAGTAATCCTCAACTCCACTGGTCTTCAGGGGCTGGGAGATGAGCAATAGCAGGAGCTGAGCTTGTCTTTAAGGTTTAGTGGAGTTTCAGGTCAAGGATTTGGTGTTCTGACAGGAAAGAGCTGAGGCTGGATCCTGAGGGCAGAAGGCAGGAAGGGAACAGATGTGTCTTGTGCTCTCCCTCAAATCTTCCCTGGCTTCTCTCTCAGGTTCCTCTCCACCACTCCTTACACTTTGACTTTATGTTATTAGTAATCTCCTTGTGGCTCCCAAGACATCAAGGATGATACAGGGATGATCAGGCAGAGACAGTGGATGCTTCAGGACCTGAGATAGATCTGTACCTCTGGTGGATTATTATCACTAGTTCTGCCTCAGAGCAGATGTCCCCCACCCCAATGCCAGCCAGGTGAAGGCAGATAAGGAAGTAGAATGCTTCTAACATTCTCAAGCAGGCCCCATACAAGAATTGTTTTTCTTTACTCCATCCCCTTTACTCCAGAGAGCATCAAGCCTTAGTTCGAAACACAGCTAAATTAGAGATAACCTGTCTCTGGCTGTGCCTAGGCCCTTGCTCTGGAGGCTGCTCCCTGCTCCAGAACCCAGCCTAGCAACGTCAGTCTCTAAGGCAGGTGTGGCAGGCAAGAAATCCCATTCTTCCCATCCCCACTCTGCGCTCAGACCCACAACTTCTCCAGGTTCCCTTTTCTCGGTGCCCAAGCAGAGCCGAGTGGAGTGGGTTGACCACACAGGCCATCCAGGAGTTTAAAAACAAAGCGGGTCTGGTGTGTGCAGCTAGTGGAGAGAGAACACTTTTTCCTTGGCTCCTACCCCTCTCCGCCTTTCCTCCCTTTTCTAAGGGAAGAAAGGGAAAATTAGGGCCCAACACAAACCAGATGGGGTAGCAAGAGAGAAGAGGGCCTAGGGGCATAGCCCGCTGGGATGCCTCAAGGAAAAGAAAGACATAGCTGATGTTCAAACCCGCCTGTCTGCTCAGAGGTTCATATATTCGTTTACAGAAACACACACACACACACACACACACACACACACACACACACACACTCACACACATTCAAAAACAAACACTTCCAAATAACGATGCACACAAATGCTCGCCCAGTATTCACAGATTACAGACCAGGGGTCCACAGCTGCCCGCCTCACTAAAACCCCGGCCGGCCTCGCCTCGAGTTTCTGAGAGCGCAGCCCCAGTCGTGGCCCGGCCCCTTCCCGGCCCCCACCCCGCATCCGGAACAGCTGGACTCGGCGGTACTCTAGCCCCGGGCAGGGCTGGGTGGGGAGGGCAGCGGGGCTTCGGCCCTAGCCCCTGGGCAGACAGCAACCGGGAAGCCCTGAATGCGCCGGGCAACCCCGGCACCTGAGTGCCCGCCAGACGCCGGTCATCAGATGTGGAGTGGCCCTAGCTGGCCCGCGAGAGCCTCGGCGGGAGGAGAGAGTGTGCGAGCTTGCAGGAGGTAGGGCTCCCGCGTCAGGCTCAGGCCGTGGGAGAGAACCAACATCAACTCCTCCCTCTGCCTCTCTAGGTGGGGAAGACTGAGCTCTCCAATTGTTCCCCTCCCCCAACCCTTAAGGTCCCCACCTCTGTCCCGCATCGCCCACCCAGGGCTGGGAAGCTGGCTGTGACCTCTTATGGGCCAACCCTCAGCTTCTCCTTTCCAGACGCACGGCCCAGGGTTGAGGTTGAGGGGGAACAGAGCCTGGGAATAGGGGAGCTCGGTTCTTGCTCTGGGCTTGTCAAAGTCTACGCTGGGCAGCAGTGGGGCCCACCCGGGCTCCAGCTCTTACCTGGCCCGTGCGGCGGCCGCGTCGCTCGGAGGCTGGGTCTCCTACTGCCCTTCTCCAGCTCCAAAACCCGGGTTGGAGAGCCTGAGACCTCCCGGCTGGCGCTGCTGCCGTCGCAGGCAGGCCGGCGGGAGGCGGGTGTGCCCGGAGCGTGGCTCTCAGTTTGGGGTGTGTGTGGGGGGTGGCTTTTTTAGTGGCCCGAGGTTCGGGAGCAATAAAGGCGCAGCTAACGTAATTTACAAACAGCTCGGCCCGAGCGCGGCGGAGAGCCCGGACTGACAGGCGCATTAGGCAGGCTAATTCCAGCCGGCTCCTCCTACCCCCGGCCCGCTAATTAATGAGCTTCCCAACTTAGAGCCGCCTGCATTGGACAGACAGAGAGTGAAACGGAGGGCGAGGGAGAGGTAGAGAAGGAGAGGGACGGGGGGAGTAGAGTGGAGAGAAGAGAGGGAGGGAGGGAGAGAGAGAGAGGACCGGGGAGAGAGAACAGAGAAAGAAGAGAGGAGAAAGACGGAGAGAACGGAGAGAAGTGGCGCTGCAGATAATTGATTACTCCTCGATCAGGGCTAACTTGTTAGCAATAGTCAATTGCCGGTCTCTCCGCCTTCCCTCGCAGTCCGGGATCTACGCACTCGCCTCGGCTCTTCCAACTGCCGCCGCCAGGACCCGGGGCCAGGAGCCGCCGCCGCGGAGCCACCTGACACCTTTAAATAGCACCGGGGCTGGCGAAACTGGAGCCCCGCGCTGCGCTCCCCGGCTCCGGCCCCGGATTGCTGGAAACCCCGGCGGCGGCGGCGCCCGCGTCCGCGCTCTCCTCCCGGGGCCCCGCGCCGTTCTGCCTGCCTCGGTCTCCGCGTTGATCAGCCGGGTGCCCGTCCGCACCCTGCCCGGCACGGCCTCCTTTCCGTCCCTCGCCTTCCTCTCGCACCGTCCGGTACCCGAGCTGCCCGCGGGCTGGGTCCCCGCGGCCCGAGCCGCCCCGGCCGGGCCCCCAAAGGAGGCCAAGATGACTTCCAAAGAGGACGGAAAGGCGGCGCCGGGGGAGGAGCGGCGGCGCAGCCCTCTGGACCACCTGCCGCCGCCCGCCAACTCCAACAAGCCGCTGACACCGTTTAGCATCGAGGACATCCTCAACAAGCCGTCGGTGCGGAGAAGTTACTCGCTGTGTGGGGCGGCGCACCTGCTGGCCGCCGCCGACAAGCACGCGCCGGGCGGCTTGCCCCTGGCGGGCCGCGCTCTGCTCTCGCAGACCTCGCCGCTGTGCGCGTTGGAGGAACTCGCCAGCAAGACCTTTAAGGGGCTAGAGGTCAGCGTCCTGCAGGCAGCCGAAGGTAGGCACAGCCTAGATTCCCCTGCGCCCAGTGGCCCGTGCTTAGTGTCCTGTACTTCGTGTCCTATGCCCCTTCTGCCAGCCCACACCTGCCGCCAGGGCCCTCCAGCCCCAGCGGCTGCCGCGGGGGAGTGGAGCGAGGTGGGGCAGACTGTACTTCTTAGGGGTCTCTGGCTTCCAACTTTTTGAGAGAGATTTGAGATTTGAGAGAGGAGGTGGGAACTCAGGATTTCTAAGCGGCTTCTTGGGGTTCCCAGCAGCTTGGGCGCCACTAACCTTACTCCTGGAGTGGAGAGAAAGAATCTTTTACAGGGAACCTGAGTAGGATGGAGTTCGGTCACTGGAAAGGGGTGGAGAATCAGTGTTCACAACGCAAGCGGGAGTTTCTGTTTGGCTCTTTTATACTGTTTGGACTTTGTGTCTTTTAGACCAACTCTTTGGGAGCAGATACCATAACAATTTCTCCTAGAGACTTCCAAGAGACCAGAGACGGCCTTGCCATAGCCCAGGCTTGCTCTGATCTAGAAGGTGGAATCAATTTGGAGAGGCGGAACAGCAGCCCGATGGGGCTAGGTCCGATGGGGAGTTATGGGAGAGGCCCTGGATGGGGTCTTCACTCTACGGATGCGAGCCTTCACTGTCATTTCTTTCCAGGCCGCGATGGGATGACCATCTTTGGGCAGCGGCAGACACCCAAGAAACGGCGAAAATCCCGCACAGCCTTCACCAACCACCAGATCTACGAGTTGGAGAAGCGCTTCCTCTACCAGAAGTACCTGTCCCCGGCAGACCGCGACCAGATTGCGCAGCAGCTGGGCCTCACCAACGCACAGGTCATCACCTGGTTCCAGAATCGGCGCGCCAAGCTTAAGCGGGACCTGGAGGAGATGAAGGCCGACGTGGAGTCTGCCAAGAAACTGGGCCCCAGCGGGCAGATGGACATCGTGGCGCTGGCCGAACTCGAGCAGAACTCGGAGGCTTCGGGCGGCGGCGGCGGCTGCGGCAGGGCCAAATCGAGACCCGGCTCCCCGGCGCTGCCCTCAGGCGCCCCGCAGGCCCCGGGCGCTGGGCCCTTGCAGCTCTCGCCCGCCTCTCCGCTCACGGACCAGCGGGCCAGCAGCCAGGACTGCTCGGAGGACGAGGAAGACGAAGAGATCGACGTGGACGATTGAGCGGCGCCCTGGATCTTCTGCCGCCCCAGGCCCGGAGCGCCCGCTAGCCCTCCTCCTCCCGGACCGGACCGCCATGGGGGGCTGGAACCTCCTCCGCAACCCTCGCCTCCTCCCTCGTTCCGGAGCCGGGACTCGCTCGGCACCCCCGGCAGCCGCCTCTTCCCTCTCGAAGCAATAAATCCGGGCTGGCCGGCGGGGCCGGCCGCCACCCGCGGCCTCCGCTGCCCCGGAAGCCCTGGCCGTGCAGTTGTGTATGGCTTCTGTATAAATATTTAAACCTATATAGTGGGTTCTCCCCACTGCAGCCTGATCTTTTTCTTTTATTTTTTTAACTCTCAGATATTTCGATGTTTTTCAAAGTTCCGGTGCTGCCGGGTTAGCTGACCGAGATCGGAATGGCAGCGGCGGACACCAACCCGCGCGGTCTAGAAGAGGGGGCAGCCCCAGTTCTTTCATTTTCTCTGCATGCGGCGAATGCACCGGTCCCTCCCGCCTCACCTCTCTCAGTCATTTTATTTCCTTTTGCCTTTCCCCCCCCTAGTGTGGGAAGGGGGTGAGGGAGACAGCCGGTCTTGACTTGCAAGTTTCAGAATCGATCTTTCCTTTTCCCAGCGATAGAAGTCTGTTTCCGATGTCATTTCTGCCTCTCGGCACCTCTACAGCTATTTTTAAGATCCCCCCATCCCTTTCCGCATTTTCCCGGACTGACTGCTGGAGTCCGACTCTTAGTGACAAAGCAAGGGGACATTCAACCGAACCATCGAAAACAGAACCCAAAGCCCTAAAATTATTTTTTACTCTTTTTAGAATTTTTTTGCATGTGACAGAGACAGAGAGAAGGCCGGCTCAAGCGCTCACCCCTATGTTCTCTGCAGCTCTGGGTCAGTCTTGCCATCAACGTCTCTCTCCAATCTCTACTTGGCCTGACGAGGGTGGCCAGGTGTGGGTGGGTTCCGGGTGCCCTCTCCGAGCTCCCATCCTGCCCTCTCTTCCCCAGGACTGTATCCAAGGCCTCTTTCTCCAATAAATAAAGTCTTTGCCATTTTACTAGAATGGGCCTCGACCGCGTCTGCATGAGAGAGCCCGGTTTACCCGCGCAGCGGCTGGCTGAGGTGACTGCCTTCGCCGCCGCCTGGCAGGTCACTCCAGCCTTTGAGATTTGGGGGGAAGTTTCAGGGCAGGCATGAGAGTGAGGGGCGAAAGAACAGTAGTGGGAGGAAGTGCTTTCTGCCAAAAAGCACACAACAGCTGCTCGAGTAGCAAGAAGCCTGCTTCGTCAGGTCGGGGTAAAAAGCAAGGCTTTGGGAAACTGGCTTGGAAGGCCCTGCGGCACAAAATTAATTTTTGTGCAAGACTCCTGCGTTTCTGCGCTGCATCCCTGACTCTGCGCATTGTACCGGTGCTTCCCGAGGCTCCCCCTAAACTCCGATGCACTGGCAGGAGTCTCTCAATCGATCAGGGTGGAGACCTGGAGACTCCCAAGTTTTGGTCACGCCCTGAGGGCTTCAGCCTGGATTGGGAGTTAGTGAAGGAGTGGGAGGCCGAAGGCAACAAGGGGCAGGCTAACCACACACTTGGACCCTCGGGAATGTGAGCCCAAGGCCTCTGGGGTTGGAGTCTGATAATATTCTCAAATGCTGGCCCAGAACGCAGCTGCCTGCTGGGACCTGGCATTCGCGGCGACTTTCTGGGGTTCCGAGTGTCCTTTGGGCACCTGGGGCGGGGGCTGGGGCGGCTTTCACTTTCTTGAACGAAGCGTGTTTCTGAGCTTTTGTTGTCGCTGGGCTGGCGAGTGGCCGCTGTCACCAGAGTAGGGTCCCGCCTCCAGGCCGCTCGGCGCCCTTTCTCCGAAAAATTGATGTGAGAAACGCGCATCTGGTCTCGAGTAGGCGATGGGGCCCCAGGGCCTGAGTCAAGTCAGGAACGTGCGTGTCCAGGAGGAAGCTAAGAGAGCCAGAATCCCGGGAAAAGGAAGAAAGGACTAGAGAAAGCACCGTGGAGCAGAGCGAGAGTGGGAGAGTCACTGAGAGAGTAGAGAGAAGACAATCTATAAACGCGAGAGAGAGAGAGGGAGAGAAAGAGAGAGAGAGAGAGAGAGAGAGAGAGAGAGAGAGAGAGAGAGAGAGAGGAGAAGATGAGAGAGAAAAGAGGAGAGAAGAGAGAGAAGGAAAGAAGCCGGTTAGCCGCCCGGGCGTGCGGCCGGTTCCTCCCGGGCGACATAAATCGCCCTCTCTTAGGATGGATGGGTCTGTAATTCGGAGCGCGGACCATGAAGGCCGGGACGAATGGGCCCGGGCGGCCGCTGACAGGCGACAATAGCCGGGCCCAGCCCCCCGCGGCTCCCGGTGCGGGCACGGCCGCGGCCCTCCGCAGCCCAGAGCGCGCCGGCGCTGGCGACCATATGGTTTTTGAATTTTCTTCACAATTTGTAGACAATTTGATGGATTAGGTCCCCGCGCGCGCCTCCCCGGCACAAAGGCGGCGCAGGGACCGCGGCGCGGCGGTCACCCGGGCATCTGCGCCCGCCGCGCACCCCCCCCGCCCCCGCCCCCCACCCCGCGCCCGGAGCCCGGGGCCGCCCGCCCAACACGCCCATGAATCCCAATGAAGCGGCCCTGGCACCTCCAGCCGCTCCCGGCTTCCAGGCCCTGGGCTGGGCCCTGCTGGGTCCCTTCGGGCTGGGGGCGGCGGCCCCAGGGCTGAGCCCACCCGAGCTGCGGCGCCCGCGGGGCGCGCAGCTAAGCAGGCGCATCGGGGCTGAGGAGAAACGGGGCCATTTATCCGCCCGTCTAGTTAAAGCGGGTTATTTGTTTGCTTCTCTGGCCTCCTCCCCTCCCCTCCCCCTCCCTCCTCCCCCCTCCCTTTCCCTTCTGCCTTTTATTCTTTTGTCTCTAAATGGATTTAATGAGCCTGAAAAACATGACAATTGAATATAACCAAGAAATAAAAAATAACGAGGGAGGAAGGAAGGAGGAAAAGAAAGAAGGAAAGACAGAAGGAGAAGGATTAATAAAATCAAGGGGGAAAATCAATTCAGCCCATGTTTATTGTGTGCTGATAGCTAGGGAAGCGGAAAGGGATGCTGCCCTCAAGGAGCGCCCACTCTAGTCGGCAGGCCTCGGAGCACTCTGTGCGCTCACGGGGAACCCTCGCCGGCGGCCAGCAAGGTCCTACTTGCAAAATGTGGAAACTCGACTTCTGGCTCAAGGGTGATGATGACTTCTTGGAGGAGGAGGCAGAAAGCCCAGGCCTTGAGAGAAAGACCGAAGTAATTTGTTGTGTCTGTGGGCTGGAAAAGGAAGCGAGTTGAAGGAAAGAGAATTGAAGCAACAGGGAGAGAGATTTGTACGCGGGGCCCCAGTTTAGGAGTCCGGAGCTCTGACCCGTGTAATTTGGGGAGAGGATCCGAGCCACTCCGCAGTCACCTCGGCTTTGCGGAATTGCAACCTGGGCTTCCAGGCCGCCCCTGGGCTTCTAAGCCCTGCACACCCAGGCGCCAGGCTGTCCAGGCCTAACTCCAGCCGCTGAGCACCGCAGGGTGGGGCTCACCCCCAGCCCTGGCTAAACAGGAGCCAGAGGGGAAGTTGGTAACTGTGAGTTGGGGCCCAGGAACTTGGATCCAAGGAGGCCTGTATCCTAGCCGGCCATCTTCCCAACTATCCTAATTTTGATGAAGGCTGATGAGCACTCCATGCATGGCCTTGGCTATCACTCTGCTGCTGTGCCCAGGACCTATGATGGATGCAAGAAGTCCTTGAACTCTGAGGGTCCCCGGGCCTGATGAGGCTGTGTGCTTTGCCTATCTGTTTCTGCTTGGTGTCAGAATGTGGCATGGGTCCATGGATCGCGTGGGCTGCTGTAGTCCGCACGTCCACTCCGGGTGAAGTTCGCTAAGGCTCGGCCCTTCGGTCAAGGTTCCATCACCGTCGCCTCGGTCCCCCCTCTGTGCAGACCCACTTTCGGTTCCTGGCTATCTAAGGGCTCGGCTTTGTCTCTCCCTTCTGCGGTTGTGTCCCCGGCCTTAACCAATCTTGTCAAGTCCCTGGACACGACCGATTTCTGTTCTGTGGACTGGGGTCCCCTCTGCGCGGACAGGCCGAGCCGCCTCCTCTGTGTCTCCGGTAGCGCCTTCCAGGGCTCGGAGGCCTGGCGGGCGGCGCCGGGTGAAGCCAGGAGGCGCAGTTCCTTATTTTACGAGGTGTCGGGCCGGTGTCAGACGCAGCTCCGATAAGTAATACTCCAGTCTGAGGGACCAGAACGTGGTAATTAATCCCAAAGACTTAAGTGTATTTTAGTTCAGGAGGAAAAAAATCACTAATTCAATCGTCCGGAAAATTGAAGTTTGATGCATGAGTCCCCCCTGAAAGGGACGGGCTGGGGCCGCACGCCTCCACTCCGTCCCTGCCCGTCGCCGGGGGGACCCCACTTCTCCCCACCCTTCTGAGCCACGGGTCCAGAAAAGTCCACTCACCCGGCCTTGCCGGTTCCCAGACACTAGAACCCAGGGACACCTGCTTCCCACGCCCAATGAACAGCCCCTCTTTCTTGGGGCCCAGAAAGCAGCCTGTGTTGACAATGCTCTTGCTCTCCAAACACATGCACGTAGGAGGGGACCTAAGGGAGCCCAGGAGATGTAAGGGGAGCAGGCATATGGGGGGGGGTCAGTGTAGGTAAGATCAGGGGGTGGAAGGCAGGTGGAAAGGAACAGGGAACTAGAGTTGGCTAGGGTGCAGAGGGTTAGCTGGTAACGAACCAGTGGAGAATCCCATAGAGCATCCAGGCCAGTGTGCAGCGTGGTGTGGTTGGGATGTAGGTAGGGGTCAGTAGCTGTGTGGGAAATAGGTGTACCTCTAAAATGTTCCTGTGCAGCTTTGGAAGTCTGTAGTAGGTACTAGCAGGCTTAAGAGCCTGATCTCCTGGGTGTATCTATAAGACCCTGTCTCCTGAAGGACAGGATCCTGGGACTGGAGTGAAGGGGGCTGAGGGTTCCGGAGCTCGGCTTCCTGTAGGGGTGGAGGACATACCTAAGCCTTCAGCTTCCCTTGGGGCCCCACCTCTGCTCTCTTGGGCTCCTGACTATTCTTTCTGTTCCCTATACAGTCAGTCCTGAAAGACACTTGGTTCCTGGTATCCTGGTGTGTGTGTGTGTGTGTGTGTGTGTGTGTGTGTGTGTGTGTATGTGTGTGCACTGAGCTGCACTGAGATCAACAAGGATGCATTTCTTAGTGTGTCATTGAACGTGTGCAATTCAAAGACTGAGCATGTGCGACTGATTGATGGAAACGGAGCATGTGCGACTGGGGGTGACTGAGTGTGTGCTGCCTGGGCCTGTGTGACCAATCATCTCAAACTAGTGTGCGCAACTAGGTGTGAAAAAATTTGTGCAGAGGAGAGGAAAAGAGTGAAGCTATTGCTGGGTGGACATGGCTAGTGGGTGAGCAATGTTAGGGTGTGTGTAGGAGCTAGTGTGAGCAGACAAGATGCTGAACTGAAGTTGTAGATGGACTACTGGGATCCTAGCTCCAAACTGCTAGCCCAAGAAAGCTGCTCAGATTTACACTTAACCTGTATAATGTGGGAGGTGGGGTGGAGGGCACCTGGCCTGAAGGGAAGGTACCTCACAGAAGTGAACAGATGGTAGGGGTGTGAGTCTACTTGAGGGTGGTCGAAGCCAGTGAGGAGTACTATGAAGGTGTGGGCTCTGCTTCTCTGGAAACGGAGTGGGTGGGGCGGGGCTGGCATCCTCTCCTGCCCCCAGGCTGGCTTCTATGCCTACCCTTTCCCATTCAACTTGGTTATTAGGTTGAACCTATGTCCCTGAAGTAAAGTCTTCTGAAGGCCCAGCTCACTTGAAGGAAGCTCCAGTTCCCTGTAGGGCTCAGCTCCACCCAGATCCAGGAGGGTACAAATAACAGCTGTGTACGTATGTGTACATATGTGTACGTATGTATGTGCTGAGCAGTACTGCCTCTGAGCAGTATGTAAATGAGTTGCATCCAGTTTGGAATCTGGTATGTGTGTGGAAGTATGCAGTGCAGGCGTGAGAGCTCATTGTGTGGACATACCAGCATGTGCACACTGTCCAAGGAGAGCTGGATGTCAATAGCTGTCCAGAAGTTCAATGGGGGAACAACAGGGAAGGCACATTAGTTACTTGTTTGTACCTTGAGATCCCAACAGGTTTAGTTGTCACCATGTGTATAAGGGAGCCCACAGGAATTGTAATTTCACATGGGTGTGGATGTGACCTTTGAGAACATGGGATAGAGGCTTCTCTAAGCTTCCACTTCTCTACCAGTCTGGAAGTCAAGAGCCCATCTCAGGAACACTGGGTTCAGGGCTTTCTAAATCAGGGAGACTCAGGACAGGGAGTCCCTTCTGCCTAGCAGCGGGGGCTTTATCCTCTTCCATTCCTTTCCACCACAGAGGTTCATCTTGGAAGCTAGGTGGGGGTGGGTGGTGGGGTGGGGGAAGATAATCCCTCACATTCCCTAGCAGGATCCAAGGTGAACTGTCTGGGTCTCTGTAGGGTCTGTCTCCTCCTCTCCTGGTGTCTGGGAGGAAACCTATCCATCCAGTTGCCTTGAGGTCTCACAGGAGGATGAAGGGTGGACCAAGCAGCTCGGAGCTAGGCCACAGCACCCACCCCAGGTACACCATGTCACACATTCCAGAAACAATGCAGACACACACACAAAGCAGGTACTCAGTGACACAAACGCACATGACGCCTGAACACACATTGCTATCGAATATGACACAGCACATCCATCCACATTCAGACAGCCAATAGCTCATAAAAAAATTAAACACATTCAAGGCATGGTGGTGTTTGCCTGTGATTCTAGCACTCACTTGGGGAGGCAGAGGCAAGAGGATAGCCACAAATGTGAGGCCAGTGCCATGTACAAAAGTGAGTTCCAGGCCAGTCAGAACCAGATAGCAAGAACCTGTGTCAACCCCCCCCCCAAAAAAAAAGAATCGAAAGGAAGGGGAAAAAATAATTGAACAGATAAACCTTTGCCATTAGTCACCATCGTCCCTGCCCCCTGTTCAACACACAATTCGGGTGTCGGGACAAGGGCTGGGACAGTAGCTGCAGGAAGCACACAAGGCACACAGGCTGTCTGAGGAGCTAGCTGAGGGACTTTGGTGGAAATTCGGCCAGGTTTCTGGAGCGCTGAAGGGAGCCTACCAGCGTGGAGAACGGGGTGGTGGGGCAAGGAGGCTTCTGTTGTCTGGGGGAGCTCCCAGGAAAAAAAGCAAATCCCCAACCACCCTAGAAATGCAATCAAAGCCGCCTGCAGCCCACCCGCCCTGCACAATGGCTCTGGCTGGAGTCGTTATCATTTTTGTTAACTTTTTATCGACTGTTTGCTAGATGGCGTGTCAGTAAAGTGTATGATTTGAGATGAAAAATTAGGCAGATTAACCTGAGGGGAGAGCCTGATTGATTACTAAATAGGATCAATTTGAAAGTTTTAGTCCTGGCGTTTCTGCAGAGCCTCTTAATACTTCAAACTTCAATTTTACGGGCGATTGAACTAAGCATGTTTCTGACAAAATTGATATATGTATTAATTTGCTTTAACTGGTGATTAATTACTCTCCACTGAAAGAATTATATGGAGCTGTTTGCCTGCGATTTGCATATTAATCAAATTCTAGTTGATAATTCCACCAGTGGGGGGGTCAGGGCGGGGCGTGGGGCACAGGGTGTGAAGGGGTTCTGGTGTATGTGTGTGTGTGCCGCCGGTGTGCGTGCTGGTGTTGGTGGGGGGGGCCCTTAGCCCCCCCTTTGCTCGCTCCCTGCTTAGCTGCCAGTTTAGTGCATTAAAACCAAAGATGCAGAACGAGTTTGCCCAGCTATTTGGCGGGAGCAGAAATTGCCTGTCCGGTTTTATGATCTGCTCAGCCTGAGCAGCCGGGTCCTTAATGTCCCCTGTCAAAGTGTCCGCGATTTAAAGGGAAAACGGCCCCCACTCTAGCACCACACCAGCCTGACAAGGGACGAGGCAGGGAGGAACACCCCCTTAAATAACTCCCCCCCCACCCAAGGACCATGATTTCCAGGTGGCGCCCTAGCCCTAGGGACTCTCGGAAAGTGAGCAACGTCCTTGGAGCAGTACAGGTCTGGGAAGACTGCAGCCACAGAGGCCCCGCATCACTTACACACAGAGAGGCACAGGAAGGCACCACAGAATCTCAGAGACCCTGCCATACACTGTCACTTGAACTCATAGGCAGAAGCCACTGTCTAAGACCCACACAGACAGAGCTACCCAGTCACACTGTTATTCATTTAGACACCCGCTTTCAAGCCTGTCTATAGACACACTCAGCTACCCACATGCACACCCCAATGCACAGAACCACACACAGGCAGGGAGCACACATAGTCATCCAAGTCACGTTCACATAGCTTCTGAGCCACACGTGGTCACACAGATTCAGACACACACACATTTTTGGATTTACACACAGACCTTGCCCATATACATACATTAAGGAGTAGAGCCCCCATGTGCAGGATTCTTACCAGATATTCCCAAGACAAGCGCCCACACAATTCTGGGCACACATAGTCTCTTATTACCCCCTCCAGGTCCCTTGGCTGGCCCTGACTCTTTAAGCTAAAGGGGGCAGTACCATCAAATCAACTTTTCCCATCTCCAGATTCAAAGGGAAGGAGTGTAATTAAAACCAGATAATTAATGAGACAATATTCCTCCAGCTACATCTTTAATGAACAAACCCCTCCAGGGCAGCCTCTTCTTCTAGGCTCATTAAAGAGAAGAAAGTTGGGCAGCTCGAGGACTTCCCAGTGTGTTAATAACTAACCAAGGTGGGTGCCTTGGCCTGTGGGGGGGGCATCACAGCCGCTGTCCTGGCCCTTAGCACTTCTACAATCACTTTGCCCTCTTGTAGGATTCACCCCCTCATCCCCTAACCCCTCCCCACCAGCCTGGTTGCGACATCCCCTTTGGCCCTCAGGGGTTTCAATAGCCTCTTTTCAGTGGTCAGGCTCGGGCCTGAGCTTTCTGTGGCAGCCTCTCATCCTTAGGATGCTAGGACCAGCAGCACCCACGGACCTTAGGCTGGGCTGTTTTTCAGGTCGGCTGGCTGGCTGAGGCTGGCTCTTGAAGAGGGGAAATGGAGGTCCAAGACCCTGACTTGGCCTCAGTGTTCTAGGATCCATGATTTAGCTGCTGTTCTGGGAACCACTGGCCTGGAGGGGGCTGGCAGTCCCTCAAGTAGTTTTCCATGAACTCCCAAGACCACGCACTAGCAACCACATACATGTGCTTTCACGTACACACACAGAGATGTCCACTCGTTCATGGCTACAAGTGTGTGACCACCATGCCCGAGGTCCAGCCCGTAGGGTCCAGGGAAGCCTGGCCTGGGACTCTCCCCCAACCCCGCCTTCGCCTGAGGACTCCCGGGAGTCACTGGTCCCTCGGGTGGAGCCTTTCAGTCCCTGGCACTGCCTCCCAGCCCTGGAGTGGACCAAATGGCTAAGAACACTGAAAGCCCGCAGCGTGTTAGGGGAGCGGGGCTCCGAGTCAGACCAGGGCGGCGGCTGTAGCTCTGGCGGCGGCTCTGGCGGCGGTGCCTGCGTTCGCCTGCGCCGGCTTTTAGGGATGAGTTATGTGGCAATGAGCGAAGTAAATCTGCATGCGCAAAAGATGCTAATTACTCTTAATAGCCTACCCAGACGCCCCGAGACTGGAAACCCAGAAACGTAAATCTGCTCCCGATAAATATTTTTAATTGTGAAATTTCCTGGAAAGAAGGCTTTGGGTGCGCGGGCCGAGGCATTGGGCTTTGGAAGGAGGGAATCAGCCCCCATTCGTGAAGGAAGGTCTGGAGCCAGGGCTCCGCGCGGGGGCGTCGGGTCCGGGCCGAGAGACCCGAGTTGGGCTGGCCGGCGCTGGATAAAGTTAGTGATGTATCGCATTAATTACCAGTGTGAGCTGCAAATGGTTCGAGGCCCAGGGAAAATTAATGGGAATCCAAATTCTAATTATGTAGCTGTTGTTAAAGAGTTTAACTAGATAGTCACGGAGAAAATTGGATTATGCATAGAAATATGCAGCCAGCGCACGAGCTGGGGGAGCGTTGGGGACTCACAGCCGGGCAGCTCCTACCCTGCCCTTGAGGACGCTCCTCCTCTGCGAGCAAGGAAAAGACCCACCCCCTCCCCAGCGTATAAATAAAGACCTCGGGTTTTCCTATGGCCCCGGAGGGCGAGTCTCAGGCTACGACAGGAGGCTGAAGATCGCGGAGGCGCACGCTGATTGCGGAACTGGTGCGGAGGTCCTGGCCTCCTGGGTCCTCCAGTCTGGGTAAGCCTTTCTGCCCATTTCTCAGACTGTAGACAATGGCTCCGGGTCTCTGTACTTCTGATAGTCACATAATTACATCTGCGTGTTGTGGGTTTATATTTTTTTCCACTGTCAGTTTAAGGAAATAGCCACCAAACAGAAAGCCCAATTACACCCGAAGCCTCGTCATTCACTTTATTAAGGACCCTGGATATGTTTCCATTTTTGCAGGAAATGAGGTCTGATCAAGCAGCACTAATACCTCTGGCCTGGGGGTGGGGGGACTCTCTGGGGCTGACTCCATTGCTCCAGAGACCTTGGCGGAGGCAGATAGTGTCAGGCTGCAAGGCGAGTGGGACACTTTGGAATGACAGACACCTAAACCATTTGCTTCTCCCAGGACCTGGGATTCGTTCATTCCGGGGCCACCTGCTGGGCTGTGCGGTGGGCTCCGAGCTCCTGCAGCTCAGGCGGATGGGGGGCGGAGTATAGGCTCCTTCAAGCTGGACCTCCCCTTCCCAGGAGTCTGGTCACTGTCAGGTTGCTGCTAAGGTCTCTGGAGCTGGGCTTGAACCAACCACCCGGAAGCACTTGCTAGGGTCTTTTAGTCCAGACTTCGATCTCCCTGTCAACGAGAACGCACTCTGTCCTGCCACTCTGTTTCTGACAGAGAAGCGAAGGGGTTCTGGCCTCACCAAGAAGCTCCAGTCCGGTAAACCTGACCCCAGTGCAGCCAGCTGCTTTGAGATTCATTAGCTCTTCGTGTCTGGAAGTACTAGATAGACCAGGGTGGTTAACGATAAGCTACAGGCCACGCAGTTACTAGGTCTCTCTTCTCTCCCCAAAGTCGTCCCCTGAAGTCACAGGGTGAGGAGGAATGAGAAGAGGTGCGTGTGTGTGTGTGTGTGTGTGTGTGTGTGTGTGTGTGTGTGATGTGTCTCTGGGTCAAACCTTAGGAATAGGAGGGGTTGAAGGAAGGTCCCCACAAGTTGAGGGTAGAGTCTCTCCAATTCGCAGTCGGTTTAGAGAAGACAAACCAGAATGGAAAGGACCAATCCTGGGAAGTCCTCAGAGAAAGGTCACTGCTGCAGATGTTCTGGAGGGACAGGAAGCGCAAAGAACGGCAATTCATTCGCAGAGCCTCACCATCCCACCTCACTCCAATAGCAGGGGTGAGGTGGGCCAGCCCAGGGCAGGTGCACAGGTCTGCAGAAAAGCAGATAGGTGTTCTTCTGGGTCCCCCCAAAAGTTCATACCAAAATTCCGAAGACTTCTTCCCCCAGCGGCCTCAGAAGGGAATCCATGAATCCACAGAGGCAGGTGGGCTGATAACCAAGTATTCCCTATTCCAGCCCCAGCGGGGAAGGCTGGGGCTCTAAGCCCTGGAGCACCTGCCAAACCTTTGACCGAGCTGGTGAAAGCCTCCCGCGAGGACCTCGTGGTCCTCAGTGTACTGAGGCCACCCCTCTGTTAGGAGGATCCTTGGACCTTGGCAGCTGTTCCTCTTGGGTTTCCAAGTCACTTCGGCCTCTTTAAAAGCCCGTGCGTCTCTGTGACGCGGGCTTTGAGTGCCACCTAACGGCACTCAGCAGCAAGCGCACCTTGGCCACTCCTTTTCCTAACTGGACCTGGACCTCAAAGCCCATTCAGCCCGGTGCTCAAATAGAAACCGTTACGTGAGAGTTTCACTTTCACTTCCTAGCTTTAAGCCTTTAGAAGACGCAGCGTCGAGGAATAACAGATATCTCTGCGGAGTTTCGTTTGGATTCCGCGGATCTGGAAGATGGACTTGCACCACTAATAGGGTCCATCCGATGTGTCTGGCGTTGGCCAGCAAAAAGAAACAAGGTCCTTCGTGGTGTGTTGCAAGAGGCAACTCCCTCCTCTAAGTGATTGCTCAACGGGAAAGTGCTTAGTCTTTACCCATTCCTATTCCTACCCACAACCCGCTCCCTCAGTACTCGGCTCCGGTTCCAAACTGATAACAAAGATCCGAACCGTCCTGGCTTTCCAATCCGGAGACCTGGCGTCTGCCTCCGCCAAGGAAAGGTTAGGCAAGAGCGCCCTCTGCTGGCATTGATTTGGCACTGCTTAGGCCACTGAGCACCAAGGCTGTGAAATTCTGAATCTGCTTTGCCCTGCCTTAGCCATAACCTCTATTTTCAGGAAGGAGGTCTTTTCCCATCCAGACAGAAAGGACTTCCCGGTCTTCATGGGTTTGCGAAGGAAAGCAATGACTTAGAGTTCTGCACCAATCTTGCATCAATACTACCTCTTTTTCCCTCCTGTGAGTTGGGAAGGTTAGGAATTTCTTCCCACACCTCACAACATACACATATACTCAAACATCTTATTGTACACTGTGATTACAATTTCACTTGCCAATTAAAATTATATATTATAACCACAGTAATCCCTGTGTTCACAAAGGAACTTGCACGTATGACGTACACTGGCCCTGATATGTCACACTTGGTCAGGTTGCTGTCTATTGACACTATCACCATGTCACTGCACAGCTACTCTCTCTACAGTCCTGCCCCTGAGATCTACCCCCATTGCACTGCAGGGCATTCTCCAGGCCTGGGCATTAGGAGAAGCAATTAGGGTGGCAGGATGTCTGGACCAGGTATGGAATGATACAATCCATTAAAATCACTCTGAGCTGGGCATGGAGGTGCACACATTTAATCCTAGCACTTGGGAGTCAGACAGGCAGTTCTCTGTGAGTTCAAGGCCAGCCTGGTCTACATAGCGAGTTCCAGAAAAGCCGGAGCTTCAGGGAGACCCTGTCTCAAAAAAGACCCCCCAAAATCACTCTGGATCTTTGTCCTTTATTAAGGGCTGCTCTTTATTGAAGAGCGATGGAAAGCAGTGTGTACATGTGTGTGACAGGAGGGACACTGGGACTCCAAGTTTCCCATTACCTGGGATCTGGTGACAATGGCGAGGGGTGTGGTTGATGCTCTGTCTGTGTATTGGCTCTGGGGCTCTGGTCCAGGCTCCTCCCCTCACTTTGTTTAGACTTGACTCAACTCCCATGTGGCACAGATTTTTTAAAAAAGCCACTTTATTGAGAATTTTGAGGTTGTCCTAAAATGGCCAGAGGAAATTAAAATCCTGAACCTCAGACCTCAGGCAGGGAGGCAATGAAGAGATCCTCTGTCCTTATGCCATCGTTTCCATCCATTCTCTCCTGGGATCTTCTGTGGACTTCTGTGGAGGCAGGATGCCACCTTCTCTCTCCGTTGTGGACATTCTGGGATGCACTAGAGCCAAGACACATCATGTTCTTCTCTCCCCCAGCTGGAGGAGCAGAAGGCAGCAGTGGATGGGCCTGGCCATGTACTAGTCCAAAATGCAGAACATTCTGACTTCAGAGAGGAGAGGGGGTGTCACTTCTTCATCCCTCCTATGAGCACGTGTTGGCATCTCAGCTCAGCTCAGCTCCGCGGGACCTTCACACTGCTTCCTTCCTTCCCCCTCTGGTTCCACAGTGCCCACCAAAGAAATCCACCTGAATTGCCCCTGAAGGAGCAGGGTCTTCCTGTATTCTAAGACATCAAGAGAGGAGCTATACATCAACTTTGGAACCCACTAAAAAATACACAGGCTGGACCAGAGAGCTGTTGCAGTGTTTATGAGTACTGGCTACTCTTGCAGAAGACCCAGGCTCAGTTCCCAACACCCACATGATGGCTAAGAACCATCTGTAACAACATCAGTTCTAGGGGATCAGACATCTTCCTCTGGCCATCATGGGCATTGCACAACATGGATGCACTTACACACATGCAGGCAAAGCACTTATTCAGATAAATTATAAAAAAAAGAATACACAGGCTGGGCCTGGAGAGATGACTCAGTAAAGACACCTGCTGCTCTTGCAGAAGACTTGGGTTAAGTTCCCAGCACCCTGTGTCATGGGACTCACAACTGCCTATAACTTAATTCCAGTTCAGAGGTTCTGAAGCCCTTTTCTGGCCTTCATGGGTACCTGCATGCATGTGATGCACATACAGACATATAAATAAAAATTTAAATACACAAGTTGAGCCCCGATATATTTTTTATCATAGTTTCCAGGCAATTGGGGATCCTCAAGGGTGAGACTTACTACCATGAGTTGTTTAAATGCTGGCTGGTGTTTTGTTTTGTTTGTCTTTTTGAGACAGGGTCTCCCTGTAGCCCCAAGCTGTCCTGGAACTCACTATGTAGATCAGGCTGGCCTCAAATCATAAAGATCTGCCTGCCTCTGCCTCCCGAGTGCTGGGATTAAGGGCATGGGCCACCATGCCCAGCTTAAATGTTGTTTTTAAGTTGGCAAGCCCTCACTAGAAAAGTCCTCTTGGAGACGTCCTGTCTCTGGTTTTCTTCCAGGACAGACACCAAGATTGGCGCAGGGAGGAGTGAGAAAAGCAGACCATGGAGACAACAGCTCAGAATGATACTGGCTTAGAGCGGCAGAAGGCAGGTCTAACAAAAAGAGCAGGCTTCGGGCTGTGGGATCAGAGACTGCTGCTTTTTCATTCCGGCTGCTCCTTACCACACGAAGCCATAGTTTGCCCATCTGTTTGGTGAGAGTGGTACTCAGACTTTCCCCATCTTTCAGTCTGAGCCTCACTATTTCCAGAGAGGTGTGATTTACCAAGCACTGGGTTCAGTGCTCCCAGAATGTGCCAGGTTTGGTGGTGCATGCCTGACAGCCTTTGCACTTTGCAGGGGAAGACTGGAGGATCGAGTGTTCAAGGCCAACCTGGGCTACCTAGGGAGTTCTAAGCCAGTCTGGGCTATATAAAAATATCCAACCAAAGCAGAAAACCCAACTAGTTCCTGTGCTTATGTGCATAGAACAGAGCAAACATCCCATTTTTACACTTAATAATGTGTCGTGGATATCTCTCTGTGCTGACATTGCATGCTGGTGTCTTACAAACTGCAAAACTGTTAGGGTAATAGTCAAGTTATTTTTTTATTTTTTTGGGGGGGTCTTTTTGAGACAGGGTTTCCCTGTAGTTCCAGCTGTCCTGTAACTGGCTCTGTAGACCAGACTGGCCTTGAACTCACAGAGATCCGCCTGTCTCTGCCTCCCAAGTGCTAGGATTAAAGGCGTGTGCCACATGCCCAGCTATAGGCTATAGTTAATTTAAATAACTCAGGACACTGGGACTGGAGAGATGGCTCAGCAGATAAGAGTATTTACTGCTCTTACACAGGACCTGGGTTTGTTTCCCAGCATGTACATGGTGGCTCACAGCAACTTGTAACTCAAATTTCAGGGGATTTGACATCCTCTTCTGGTCTCTAAGGGTGTTGCATGCACTGGTGCACCTACATACATCACTCATATGCATAAACAAATAAATAAAACTCAGAACACTGCCCTCAGGAAGTTGTGAAGGGCCATTTTCTCACCCAGCTTAAGCAAGTGTGTGCCTATGGGTTTATATTGGAAAATTGGAGGACAGAGACACTGTAGTTATGCATAGGTGTTTTAAAAGCTGGTGGGGATGCCAGGCATGGTGGCCCACACCTTTAATCCTGGCCATGGGAGGCCGAGGCTGGTGGGTCCCTGAGAGATCGAGGTCAGCCTGGGCTATGCCCTGGGTGGGCTAGGACTAGTGAGACCCTGCCAGAAAAAAAAAAAAGCTGTTGGGATTGGGGCTTTTCTAAATTTTAATACAACCCAAATTGGAAACTAGTAGACCCTACTAGGACATATCTGTCCCTAGGGAGTCCCCTCAGAAGCCACCCCAGAGCCTCAGGAGGCTCATGCAGAAGCTTACTGGGAAGGAATCTATTCTTTCTATAGTATACAGATCTCTGTTTTATCATTGTCAGGTGTGGGTATTTATTATTTATTTATTTATTTATTTATTTATTTATCTTTTTGAGACAGGGTCTCCCTATAGCTCCAGCTGGCCTAGAATTCACTATGTAGACCAGGCTGGACTTGAATTTCTTATCTGCCTGCCTCTGCCTCCCAAGTGATGGGATTAAAGGAGTTCTCCACCATGCCTGGCTATTTTTTTTTTCTTTGAGCTAGGGTCTCTCTTGTAGTCCCAGCTGTCCTGGAACTCACTCTGTAGACCAGGCTAGTCTTGAACTCACAGAGATTCACCTGCCTCTGCCTCTCGAGTGCTAGGATTACAGATGTTCACCACCATGCCCGGCTGTCATTGTCATCTTTAAGAACACAGATTCTGGAACCAAATTTCCTGGGTTTAAATCTTGCCCTGGTGACCTTATAGGAATTACTCAACTTCTCTGTCTTAGGTTCTTTTTTTTTAAAGTTGGAGTGGTAATAGTACCTGTCATATAGAATTATTAAATATTAAGTCCTCCCTCAATATTTATTGAGGACCTACTAGTTAGTCATGGCCAGTCATTGTTATAGGCTTATGGTAATTCCCATCAGTAGACTACAGAAGCTACTGTCGTGTCTCATTCTCATCAATAGGAAGAAACCAGCAAGGGAGTCATAATCAGAAATTTCACAAGCTGACTTCTTGGCCATTAGTCAGAATCTGAAGAGGGTTGACAAGATGGTTCAGTGTGGAAAAGTGCTTGCTGCATAAGCCTGATGACCTGAGTTTGATCCCTGGAGCCCATGATGGAAGAAGAGAACTGAATCTCAAGAATTGTTCTCAGCTGGGCATGGTGGCATATGCCTTTAATCCCAGCACTTGGGAGACAGAGGCAGGCGGATCTCTGTGAGGAGCATAGGGAATACTTGTTGCTGAGAAACCAAGAGCTTCTTCTATCTTCCTGGGACCACAGCTTTCCTAAAAATAGCACTTGAGGAGGAAAGGGTGAGAGGGAGCAGGAGAAAGAAAGCAACAAAGGGCTTACTGAATGAAGCCAGGACTTGGGGCTGGAGAGATGGCTCAGCGGTTAAGAGCCCTGACTGCTCTTGCAGAGGACCTGGGTTTGATTCCCAGTACCCACATGGTGGCTAAGAACCATCTTTAAGCCGGGTGTGGTGGCACATACCTTTAATCCTAGCACACAGGAGGCAGGCAGATCTCTGTGAGATCAAGACCAACTCTGATTCACAGACCAGGAGGCAGAGGCAGGCAAATCTCTGTGAGTTCAAGACCAGCATGATTTACAGCGTGAGTAATAGCAGCAGCAGCAGCAACAACAAAATCCACCATCACCAACAACAAAACAACAAAAACTCAAAACCTCTCAGCACCAAGGTCCTCAAATTTTTACCCTGATGAAGCAGAAGAAAATTATACAAAAATGATAAAAAGCCAGGAGCACCCAGTATCCTCCCTGTCCCCTGGCTGGTGGCCCGGAGCACCCAGCACCTTCCCTCTCCCCTGGCTGGTGGCCCGGAGCACACAGCACCTGTCTCAAGGCCCTTGCTTCTTTTTTTGTTTTGACACAACTTCTCATGTAACCCAGGCTGGCTTCAAATTTTCTATCTTTCTATGTAGCTGAGGATGGATTTGAACTGCCAATCTTCCTTCCTCAGGCTCCTGAGTGCTAGCCTGGAACTTGCTACATAGACCAGGCTGGCCTATATCTCAGACATCCACCAACATCTGTACTCCCATGCCTGCTATGGCTGTTTTTGATCAGCTGAACCCTGAGATGAAGACATTAAGGGGCGCTCAGGGAGTTCTGGCAGGGAGAGTGGGCCAAACAGGCAGAATCTTAGACACCCTGAGGTCCCAGGAAGAACTGACAGGGATGTCCCACTGAGCCACTGGGGAGGATGCTCCAAAGGCTTCCTTCCAGGTAGTTAAAAAGGGGGACCTCTGGTGCAGGTTGGGGACCTGAGGGCCCAGGAACAGTGCTGTTGACATTGGCAACTGGGACCCTAGCTAAGGGGGAGCACCCATTCATTCTTTTTTATGATCCAGAAGTGGAATTGTCTGACCTCACCTTACCCTGGTGTCTGGCTGTTATCCCAATAGCCGTAAGCCAATCATACCCCTAGACCTAGCCAATGTCTAGAATCCCCTGTTCCTGGAACAGAGTTGGGTGACATGGGCAGAGGCCTGATTTTTTTTTTTTTTTTTTCTTTTTTGGACAGGGTCTCCTTGTAGTCCCAGCTGTCCTGGAACTCACTCTGTAGACCAGGCTGGCCTTGAACTCACAAAGATCCACCTGCCTCTGCCTCCCAAGTGCTAGGATTAAAGGCGTGCACCACCACGCCCGGCTAGAGGCCTGATTTTCTGGGTGGTGCTTACATCACTGTACATGATTCCTAGGGCTTCTGAACTGACAGAGATCAACAGCATGGTCTTCCTTCTCTTTCCCTGGCCTGCTGTGATAAAAACCCAATGTGACACCTTACATGGGAAGAATCAGAACGGGCCCTGCTCTGCCAGGCTGGGCGCCTTGCTGACTCTCCTCACTCCGTGCCTGTTGGGGCACTGCACTTCTCAGTCTCCAGAACTGATGATGTGCAGCTTCTGGCTTGCTGCTTTCCCTTCAATGTCCCTTCCCTTCTCGCAGCTTCTTGTACCTCAGAGGATGGTCAGGGACCAGCAGCAGCAGCAACCAGGAGCAAGTCGGAGAAGCAGAATCCAGACCTGCCAGACACAGACTTCATTTTTAACAAGATTTTCCCAGAAGTTCGTGTGAATGCTGAAGTCAGTGGAAGTCAGCAGTAGACCCAACTCCTCTGCTCACAGGTGAGGGAAGCTGCTTGCTCAGGGGTGCCGGGCCTGTGTGCGTCCAGCCTTCAGCCTCTGTGGTTCAGTTCAGATGGTCCCTGGCTTCTACCATCTCTCCTTCCAGCTGCAGGTCTCACTGCCATCTTTCACATCCCCACGCCCCACCTTATCTTTCTTTCCTTTTTAGTTTGTGTGTGTGATGTGTGAGTGTACACAGGTATGAATGTTCTTGTGTAGGGTTTGCATGTGGCGGTCAGAGAGCAACCTCAGGTGTCATTCCTTACCTTTCTATTTTGTCTGAGACAGGGTCTCTGCTGCTGTGTAGGCCAGGCTAGCTGGCCTAGCCTCTGCTCTGGGAATCCCAACTTAGGTCATCAACTTGTGGAGTAAGTGCTTTTACCCAATAAGCTATCTCTCTCGATATCCTTGAATTTTTTAAATTTATTTTTAATTTATGTATACAAGTGTTTTGCCTGCTTGTATGGAAGAGCACTGTGTGTGTGCGGTGTCCATGAAGGTCAGAAGAGGGCATCAGATCCCCTGGAACTGGAGTTACAGACAGTTGTTAGTGGCCATGTGGGTGCTGAGGATCAAACCTGGGTTCTCTGCAAGAGCAGCCAGTGCTCTTAACCACTGAGCCATCTCTCCAGCTCCTAAAGTGTTCCTCCCCCATGGAGAGCCAGAGAGATGGCTCAGAGGTAAAACACTCATACACAAAATAAAAGTAAATTTTTTTTTTAGTCTTTTTGAGACAGGGTCTCCCTTTAGTCCCAGCTGGCCTCGAGCTCACACTGTAGACCAGGCTGGCCTTGGATTTACAGAGATCCACCTGCCTCTCCTTTCTGAGGCTGGGATTAAAGGTGTGTGCCACCGTGCCTGGCTAAAAGTAAATTTTAAAAACTTTAAAAAACAGTGAGTGAGTTCCAGGACAGCTGGGGCTACAGGGAGACCCTGTCTTGAAGAAGAAGAACAACAAGAAGAAGAAGAACAACAACAAAAACAAAGACAAACAAACAAAACCACTTTAAATTATGGAACTGATTCACTTATTGTAGTTTTATTTTCATTTTATGTGTGGGGTGCTTTGCTCCCTCTGTGTGTGTGCACCGCGTGCATGCAGCGCCCACGGAGGCAGCAGGTCTCCTGAAAATGGAGTTATCAAATTATCAAGCTAGAGGCTGTGTGGATGCTGGACACTGGATCCAGATCCTCTGCGTGTGCTCTTAGCTACTGAGCCATCTCTCTGACTCCTATCTACTGTTTTCTTGAACAGGGTCTCATGTATCCCACGTTGGCCTGGGACTCAACTACATAGCCAAGAATGACCTTTAATTCTTTTCTCTTTTTTTTTTTTTTTTTTTTTTTTTTTTTTAGACAGAGTCTCCCTGTAGCCCCAGCTGTCCTGGAATTCTCTCAGGCTGGCCTTGAACTCACAAAGATCCACCTGCCTCTGCCTCCCAAGTGCTAGGATTAAAGGTGTGTGCCACAATGCCAGGTTCACCTTGAATTCTTTACTCTCCTGCTTCATGAGAGCTGAAATTACAGCGAGTATCACCACACCCAGTCTAACATTACTGCAATGCTTTAAAAAGACAGTCTGGGGGGCTGGAGAGATGGCTCAGCGGTTAAGAGCACTGACTGCTCTTGCAGAGGACCCGGGTTCAATTCCCAGCACCCACATGGTAGCTAAGAACCATCTTTAACTCCAGATCTAGGGGAATCCGACACCCTCTTCTGACCTCTGCAGCATTGCACTACACGGGTGCACCAACCTACATGCAGACAGTACACTCATACACATAAAAAATAATAAAGAATAAAAAAGTAAAATTTTTTAATTAAAAAATAAAATAAAATAAAAGACAGCCTGACTCATAACATCCTTTTTTTTTTTGTCTTTTTTGAGACAGGGTCTCCCTGTAGCTCTAGCTGGCCTGGAACTCACTATGTAGACCAGGCTGGCTTTAAACTCATGGATATCTGCCTGCTTCTGCCTCTCAAGTGCTGGGATTAAAGGTGTGAGCCAGCACGCCTAGATTAGCATCCATTTTAAGGCCAAGAATGGACCCAAATTACTGAGAACCTATTTCTTCAGAGTTCTCTCAGAACTGTGCTCTCCAGCAAGGGCTTTGCTCATTCTTTTACTGAAAGAGTATCTTCAGTGTGAAATGGGGAGGTAAACGTCAGACCCTTAGCAAATCTTGCCCTTTCTGATCCCTAGACCTAGACCAACACAAATACACACAATAGTAAATTTTATAAACTCTCATTGCCTTCAATGAGATAAGTGCTACATATATGACATGCATGTACACATTCATACACTATCTTGGGTGGAGGGCAAGGAAGGGTCCTGAGGGATTAAGGTCACATGACCAGGTCACAAGAGAAGCTTATGGCTCAGTGAGCTTGTTTACATTATAAGCAAGCTTAAGATAAGATAAGTTGGGCCTGGTGTGGTAGTGCACGCCTGTAAACCTAGCACTAGGGAGGCAGAGGCAGGCAGATCTCCGTGAGTTCAAGGCCAGCCTGGTCTACAAAGTGAGTTCCAGGATAGCTGGGTCTACAGGGAGACCCTGTCTCAAAAAGACCAAAAAAAGAAAGACAAGACATGTATTAGAATGTTACATAACCATGGCACTTAGTCTCCAGTTAAGCAAACAATATAGGACCATTGCTATCAACTAGGATCCCCACTCTGTTCTTAATTTCACTAGCTTTGTTACTAACACCTTTTCTGTTTCAGGAGTCCTTCCAGGACACCACATTACATTTAGTCACCTCATCGTCTTAGTCTCTCTGTGACAGTTTCTCAGACCTTCCTCAGTTTGTATTCTGTTTTCAGGAGGGAAGAGCAGATCTAGGATGTTGTATTAATCAGCGTTCCCAAGAGGACCAGAACCACTAGAACAAATATATTGAAAGGGGATTTCTTATAGTGGCTTCCACCACATGGTCCAAGAAGTCTAAAATGGCTATTTCACACTGGATAGACAAAGAACCTGGTCATTGCTCAGTTCATGAGGCTGGATGGAAATCATAGCAGTTGCAATCTGGTGCTGAAGGCCCAAAGATTCCTAGAGAGATGCTGGTCTTCAGTCCCCATTGGAAGCCCAAAGAAACTGGATTCTTGTAGGAAGATCCAGTTTGAATTGGGGGCTAGTTCTCAGCTAGCACCTCTCAGGGCACCATGTGGATGGGAGTCAGGGGATCTCTCTGACCCCACCCCAAGGAGGAGCAAACAACGTGGCCTAGGCATGTGATGCTGGGTGTGCAGTGGCTCAGAATTGGGGGGGCCTATGATTGGCTCTGAGAACTGATGTCATTTGGCTTATAAAAGCAGGCTGTAGCAGGCAATAAATCGAATTCTCCATTAATACCATTATGGAATTCCTGGCCGCCATTTTTTTTTTCGTATGTGTATGAATGTACTGTCTGCATGTAGGTTTGTGCACCCGTGTTGTGCAATGCCTCAGAGGTCAGAAGAAGGTGTCGGATTCCCCTGGAACTGGAGTTACAGACGGTTCTCAGCCGCCATGTGGGTGCTGGGGATCAAACCCGGGTCCTCCGCAAGAGCAGTCGGCGCTCTTAACCGCTAGGCCATTTCTCCAGCCCCTCCTGGCCGTCTTTTTTAATTTTTGTGCGCATACAGGCCAAATCAGGCCTGCATTTCATTCGGGTGGCAGGTGGGTTGGAAAGAGGTCCCAGTGCAGTCTACCATCCTGCATAGCTGGTATTGTGAGTGGACATAAGCTGAAGATAGGCCAACAGCCATCAGCCTGAAATTCCTGTCCAGGGGTCAGCAGTCTCTGGGCAGGTGGGAAATCACCGTCAAGAGTGGAAACGTGTCTTTTTTTTTTTTTTTTGAGACAGGGTCTCCCTGTAGCTCTGGCTGTCCTGAAACTCACTCTGTAGACCAGGCTGGCCTCGAACTCACAGAGATCCGCATGCCTCTGCCTCCTAAGTGCTAGGATTAAAGGCATGCACCACCACGCCCAGCATTTATTTATTTCTGTATGTGTATCAATGTACTGTCTGCATGCAAGTCTGTGCACCCGTGTCGTGCAATGCCACGGAGGTCAGAAGAGGGTGTCAGATTCCCCCGGAACTGGAGTTCTCCTGGAATTGGAGTTTCAGATGGTTCTCGGCTGCCATGTGGGTGCTGGGGATCGAACCCGGGTCCTCTGCAAGAGCAGTCGGCGCTCTTAACCGCTAGGCCATCTCTCCAGCCCGAAACGTGTCTTCTTGTCCCAGGCAAGGGCCTGAGGTGGAAGTACCTCTCAGGCTGGCTACAGAAGTAGCTGGCTGAGCCTGGCGTGGTGGCGCACGCCTTTAATCCTAGCACTCGGGAGGCAGAGGCAGGCGGATCTTTGTGAGTTCAAGGCCAGCCTGGTCTACAGAGTGAGTTCCAGGACAGCTGGGGCTACAGGGAGACCTGTAAAAAAAAAAAAAAAAAAAAAAAAGTAGCTGGCTGGTCTCTGCACTGAGGGGCCAGTTTACAGCCGGGTACTGTGTTCCCCTTCTCTTAGCAGGACTGTGTGGTACCTGTTTGTTACAAAGAAAGCTTCCTACAGATTCTTATTTACTTATTTTATTTTTAAAGGGAGTCACAATATAAGAGCACAGTTGGGCTGGAGAGATGGCCTAGCGGTTAAGAGCACCGATTGCTCTTACAGAGGACCCGGGTTCGATCCCCAGCACCCACATGGCGGCCAAGAACCGTCTGAAACTCCAATTCCAGGAGAACTCTAGCTCCAGGGGAATCCGAGACCCTCTTCTGACCTCCGCGGCATTGCACGACACGGGTGCACAAACTTGCATGCAGACAGTACATTCATACACATACAGAAATAAATAAAATTTAAAAATATGTATTTAAAAAAAAAAGAGCACAGTTGTTTTCAAATCACATCAACATTGCTCAGTTTGCCATACAACTAGGTAATTGGCGCTAGCATCCACAGATGAGGGATACCATTCATCGTTTGTTTTTCTGGGACTGTGTTATTTCACTTAGCCTGGTATCTTCTAGCTTGTGGTGGTTTGAATGATAGTGTCCCCCATAGGCTTTAAGTATTCAGACATTTGTCTCCAGTTGGTGGCACTGTTCTTGGAGGTCTTAGACGGTGTGGCCGTGCTGGAGGAAGTACATCATTGGGGGCAAGCTTAGTGAGTTTAACAAGCGGTCTCCAATCTCTCTCTCTCTCTTGACTTCCTGTGCTCATTGCGAGATGTGACCCTCGGCTTGCTGCTCCAGCCCTGGTTACCATGCTTCCCGCCACAATGGACTCTGATTCCCTGGAACTGTCAATCGTAAGCTCAAATAAACTCTTCCTTTTTATTTTATTTTATTTTATTTTATTTTTTTGTCTTTTCGAGACAGGGTCTCCCTGTAGCCCTAGCTGTCCTGGAAATCACTCTGTAGACCAGGCTGACCTTGAAGTCACAAAGATCCGCCTGCCTCTGCCTTCCAAGTGCTAGGATTAAAGTCGTGTAACACCATGTCCGGCATAAACTCTTCCTTTTATAAGTTCCCTTGCTCATGGTGGTTTTATCACAGCAATAGAAAAGTGACTAATACATAGCTCCATCCATTTACCTGCAAAGTTCATGATGTCATCTTTCTTTACTGCTGCATAGAACTCCATTGTGTAGATGTACCACATTTTCTCTATCCACTCCTCAGTTGAGCGGCACTTGGTTGGTTCCAGCTCTTCACTATTGTGAAGAGAGCTGCAATAAACATGGCTGTGCATGTAGCTCTGTGGTAAGATGAGTCTTATAGGTATATACCCAGGAGTGGTATGACTGGGTCAGGTGGCAAGCTCATTTTGAGTCTTCCAAGGGCTCTCCACAATGCTTTCCATAATGGCTGGATGAGTTTACATTCCCACCAGCAGTGGATGAGTGTTCTCCTTTCCCCACAACCTCTCCAGTACTTGGTATCATTTGTTTTCTTGATCCAGTCTTATTGGAGTGAGATGATATCTTAAAGTGGGTTTGATTTGCATTTCCTTAATTATTAGTGACGTTGACCACTTTTTTTTTTTTGGTTGAACACTTTTTAAGATGTTTCTCAGCCATCTCTAACTCCTCACTTGTGAAGTCTCTGTTCAGCTCTTTGCTCCATATATTGAGTGGATCATTTGTTTTCTTCTTTGTTTTTTGAGTAGTTTATATACACTGGAAATCAATACTTTGTCAGGTGTATCTGTGGTGAAGGTTTCCTCCCACTCTGTGGGTTTTCTCTTCACTTCCTTGATTTTTTCTTTTGATGTACAAGCTTTTGAGTTTAATGAGGTCCCATTTGTCAATTGTTGATCTTATTTCTTGCACAGCTGCTGTCTGATTTAGGAAGTCTTTTCCTACGCCTATGTCTTGTAGGCTGCTGCCAACTGTTTCTTCTATCGCCTTCAGAGTTTGGGTTTCATGTTGATATCAGTGAAGGGTGTAGCAGCAAGAGAGCAGATGAATTTACCAGCAAGAGTGAAAGGAAGCAGATAAACGCAAACTTCTTTCTTGCATTTCCTTTTTCTGGGCTGTCACTGCAAGGTGACACTCATATTTATGATTTATGGTGACTCTTCCCACTTTAAATAATCTTTCTTTTTGGTGTTTTTGAGACAAGGTTTCTCTGTAGCACCAGCTGGCCTAGAACTTACTCTGTAGGCCAGGCTGGCCTTGAACTCACAGAGATCTGCCTGCCTCTGCCTCCCGAGTGCTGGGATTAAAGCCACCACCATGCCTGGCTCAAATAATATTATCAAGAAACTTCCTCATAGGAGTGCCAAGTGCCTTGCCTTTTACCTTATTCCACACCCAGTCAAGTTGACAACTTAGATTCAACATCACACATCTTGCACAGTGTCTCCAAATCTGGGATTTTCCTTAGGTTGCCTCATGCTTAGACTGGGTTATGGACTTGGAGACGAAGGCCACACAGGTGAGTGCCCTTGTTAGCATGCCACACTAAGGATACTTCATGTCAGGGAGGACACATAGCCAAGGTGACTCACCACTGGTGACTACCTCATTGAGGTCCTGCCTTACCTTTAATTTTGCTTTTCTCTTTTCTTCAAGTCTGGAAAGTGTCACTCCTGGTAACTATCTGATACTTTTGATGTAGTAGCTCATGACATGTTGGTACCACAACACCACCTTCCTGCCCCCTGCATTTGTGCTGGTGCCACTGGGGCTGCTGCTAGGTCGTCCTAGCACACATGTAGCTGTGAGCCTCCTGCACCCATGGAACCTAAAGCCTGACTGGAAGCTGCCCCCAGCCCTTCAGGCCAACAGGAGGTTGGGGCCTTGGACAAACCAAGGTATGTTCAAGACAATTTAGGGAAGTCTGTTCTTTACCAGATAAAGATTTTCTTCCATACCCAAGGAGAAAGTTAGTGCTGGATTAGAAAGTGATGAAGAAAAGACTATGCTGGATGCCTGAGGTACTTTAATGGGCCTTACTCTTTGCATTTCTTTTTGTTTGCTTGTTTCGCATTTATTATTGATTCATGTATGTGTTTGTGAGCATGCCATGGCACCTATGGAGTTCAGGGGACAACCTGCAAGTGTCAGCTTTTTTTTTCCCCCACTAAGTGGGTTCCAGGGATCAAACTCAGTCCATCAGGCTTGGCAAGTGACTTCACCCCCTGAGCCAGGCTTGGCAAGCGTCTTACCACCCCCCCTCCTCCAGCCATCTCACCGGTGTTGCATTTCTTTGTATTTGCTTTAAATTCTGACTTATTTTTTCCTAGACAGGGTCTCTAGCACAGGCTGGCCTTAAACAGGCTATGTAACCAAGGATGACTTTGAACTTCTGATCTTTCCGTCTCCACTTCCGGAGTGCTGATATTACAGCTGTGTGCCACAATGCCTGGTTTATTTGGTGCTGGGGATCAAACTCAGAGCTTCATGGATATTAGGCAAACAACACCACAAACTTAGCTGCATCCCAGCCCCTGGCTTATTCTTTTGAAAAGTGTTCAGCAGAATTTGTGTGTATCTGCTTTCACAAAAGCTGGTCATATTTTCATTCTTAGAGAAGTATATTGCATGAAAGTATCCTCCTGTTTTTCCCACTTTGAGCTATTATTATTATTATTATTATTATTATTATGTGTGTGTGTGTGTGTGTGTGTGTGTGTGTGAGATGTGGGGGCTCAAGTGCCATGCACGTGTGGAGGTCAGAGGCCGACTCTGTGCAGTCAGTCTCTCCTTCCACCTTTATGTGAGTTCTGGTGACTGAACTCAGGTGGTCAGGCTTGCATGACAAGCACCTTTATCCAGCAGGCTAGCTCTCCGTCCCCTACTCTGAGCCTTTAATCTGCCTTTGCTCCAAGAGTTAATCCTGCCCTCCTTCTGCCACCTGTCCTCCATCCCCTATCTACAGCTAGGCTGTCTGTTGTCAAGTCATAGGGAAAGAATAAAAAGTTAGAGATGCCCTGTGCAGAACTGATGTCTTTAGAGTCTTATGAGCAGGAGTAGGAGAGGTGCCCGGGACTTCTGCTAACATGCCTTACTGTGTGCAGCCCTACCTAGCACCTCTGGAGAGATCCATAGTATCAAGCTCAGCTTCCAAAACTCTCTTCTCAGTGTCAAGTCCACTGGTTCCAGGCTGTCTCTGGAATGTGATAGTGGCATTCGTCCTTCCCAACAGGATAGGGTGTGAGCACCACTCAGACACGCTTTATAGGAGTTTGCCTTTGGAATGTTCTGTGGAGTTCTTTGCCCTCCTCCACAGGATGCATGATAGGTCCAGGTGCTATGCGCCTGGCCAGTTCTCTCTCAGGTGTGGTGATGGATCATGGGGGAGGAAGGGACATGGGAGACCAGCCCCATAAACTGTAGATCATATGACACTTCTTTGGAAGGGTACTCCCAGAGTTCATCCAGGAAGGACTGGTGCTTCCATCCAGTTGGCCATGCCCTTGAGATACACACTTCCAACAAGGAAAGATGAGGGGCAAGGAATTACCCCCAAAGCTATTTGTAATTGCTTTTGTCAGGTTCATTCAATGGTGATGAATGAAAACCTACTCAAGATAGCTTGCTGTACTATGCCTGTACAACACTCCTCTGGGATCCTTCCAGGAGATGAGCCACTAGACCAGCAGGTTAAGACTGACCCAAGCTAGACCTGATAGAGCCTTCCTCTTGGGAAATTGGGAGAGCTCTGTGGCCACTTGAACCTGTACCTTCTGGGGCTATTCACAGCCTTGTTTAGCCTCAAGCACATGGAGAACTGGAATAAGTTGGTCTCAATTAAGATGCCTATGACCATGGGGCCCAGAGAGAGGACTACCTGGTTTTCCAGTCAGGTCACCCTAGATCTGGCTGTGGTAGGAGACACCTGTATGCATACGATGACTGCTATTTGCTGGCTAGCCTGGACATGTTTCTGTCAGTTATACACAAAGTTCTAAGTCAAGGAAGCACTGGGGGCTCTGAAGTTGGGCTATTGAGTGTTTTTCTTTTTTTTCTCTCTCCAGATATATTTTATTAGTAGTATTTTAAATTTTTATTTATTTTTATTTTTGTCTATGAGTGTTTTGCCTGCATGTATCTAAGTGCAGTATGTGTGTGCAATTCCTGTGGAGGCCAGAAGAGGGCATTGAATCCTCCAGAGCTGGAACAGACAGTTGTTAGCCTCCATTGAGTATTTTTCTTGAGTTACTCACGTGATTCTTTTCTTACTCCTCTCTCTACTAAGAGAGGAGACCAGCTTTCATTCCTCCTCCTCCTCCTCCTCCTCCTCCTCCTCCTCCTCCTTCTCTTCTCACTTTGTAGCTGGATGGGTCTGAGATCATGTGATCCCCTTCCTCAGCCTCCCAGGTGTCTGAGACTACAGGTGTGTACCATTAGGCCTGATCAGCTTTCTTCTTTTCTTTCCATCACTGAACTCTCAAGTGAGTGGTTTCCCTAATCCTAATCTAAGAAATGTTTAGCTCTAGACAGTGTGAACTTTAATCTATAGCTCTTAGTTTTTTTGGATTTGGGAGTTGTTATTGTTTTCAAGTGTGTGTGTGTGGTACACGTTTACATGTGTGTGGAGGACAGTGTTCATGTTGGGTGTCTTCCTCCTATAGTTAGGGTCATATACTTGAACTCGGAATTTGACAGTTGGGCTAGTCTACTGCCATGAGCATGGACTAGCCTGGGCTAAGTCCAAAGGAATCCAGGACACAAATATTACAATACAATCTAATTTTATTAGTTCCCACACAGGTTAATTCTATAATTCTAATTCTGTCCTGTCCTAGCCTATCTCCCCAAGGCTGCTCACCTACATGGCATTCTCTCAGCCTCTTAGAAGTGGAGGGAATCCACGCTAGGGAGTTCCAAGAAGCTAGTTGATTGGGCAGCAGCAGTGGCCATCAGGGTCAGCATGCGCTTCAGGCAAACTGGTGTCATGGGGGCAGCATGTCCAGGTGTTCTCAGCTGAGAGGTTCGCAGTGGCATCTCACAGCAGGTCCCCCAAGGGGGAGTGAGAGCAAAGTCACTGTACGCTTCCCAGTATAAACAGGGCTCAGTTGGGCATGTGGGGTGTACTGGGTCTCAGGCGCTAATCTCAGGCTTGTGCCCAGAGTCCCCCTGCAGAGCAGGTGGCTATCTTTCCTGTCTGGGTTCATGCCTTGATCAAGGCAGGGGACCCAGAACTGGTTATCAGGTCTTTGTGTCTATGCTGCCTCTGGCCACCTAATCAATTGAGTATGGTCAGTCTTTTGGGCTCTATTGAGCCCCTCTGTGGACCACCTAGATAGGACTGCCTATCTCTAAAGCAGCCCTAAACTGAAGCAGGCCTCTTGTTGAGCTAAGTTTAACATTTGCTAATTTCTTTAAGGTTACAACATTCCACACATTATCTACTGTTAGTTTAATCCTAACTACTTTTTTTTACTTATTATTTTTTATGTGTATGAGTGTACTGTCTGCATGTAGGTTGGTGCACCCATGTCATGCAATGCCACAGAGGTCAGAAGAGGGCGTTGGATTCCCCTGGAACTAGAGTTAAACACGCTTCTTAGCCACCATGTGGGTGCTGGGAATCGAACCCCAGTGCTCTGCAAGAGCAGTCAGCGCTCTTAACCGCTGAGCCATCTCTCCAGCCCCAATCCTAACTACTTCTAATTCACACAACTTCTACATGATAACTATGCTCCTAATATCTACCTAGCTAGCTAGCTCCGAGAATCCCTTGTCTCCATCTCTTGAATGCTGGGATTATAGGCAGGCTGCCACATTTCCCAGCAGGTTTGCTCAGGACCTGAACTTTGGTCTTCACATTTGTGTAGCAAGCTCTTTGCCCACTGAGATTTCTCCACAGCCCTTCTCCCCCTTAGATGTTTTTGTATGGTGGTACTGGTGATTTGGGGGGTTTTGTTTTAATTTTATTATTTGTTTATTTATTTTTTTGTTTATTTTTACTTTATGCATATGAGTGGTTTTGCCAATATGAGTTTAAGTGCATCTGTGCATGCAATGCCAGCAAAGGCCAGAGGACGATGTTGGATCTCCTGGAACTGGAGTTACAGACAGTTGTTATCCACCATGTGGGTGCTGGGAACTGAACCCAGGTCCTCTGGAAGAGCAGCCGGTGCTCTTCACTGGTGAGCCATCTCTCCAGACCCTTTGGGTTTTGGTTGATGGTGGTGGTGGTAGTGGGCGGGGTGTGTGTGTGTGTTGTGTGTGTGTGTGTGTGTGTGTGTGTGTGTGTGTGGTCAGAGAGAAGGAAACAGAGACAGAGAAACAAAAAGAAACAGACAGACAGACAGACAAAAACACATTGATCACGACCTGCATTTTAAAGAGACAGAAGTCCCGTTAGAATGATCTAAGGGAAAAGCAGAAATGACTTAGCTCATGTGTTAAAGTGAACAGAGTAGAGAAAGCTAGCAAAGGGGCCCGGGCTCTATTCCCTTCTGAGTCAATTTCATCCCCTCATGTGGGAAATGGGCAAGGCTGACTCTGGGATTATATAGTCACACTTAGTAAATCAGAGGAAAGAATGCCCTTCTGTCCGTCTCCTGTTCACTGTATGTGACTGCGCAGCGAAGGTGAAGACCCCTTCCCTGGGCTGATCAGCGAGGCCCAGTTGGCAGCCCCTCACTGCCCAGGTTGACGCAGAGGAGCTCTCTTAAACAACTGAGCTGGTGGCTGGGGAGATGGTCCAATGATAAGAGTGCTTGCTTCTCTTGCAGAGGACCCGAGTGTGGTTCCCAGCACCTACAATGTGGCTCACAACTCTCTGTAATTCCAGTTTTAGGGGATCCAACACATTCTTCTGCCATCCACAGGCACCAGGCACACCTGATACACATAAACTCATGCAGGCAAAAATATGCATACATAAAATAAAAATAAATCTTTGCTGGGCATGGTGGCGCACGCCTTTAATCCTAGCACTTGGGAGGCAGAGGCAGGTGGATCTCTGTGAGTTCAAGGCCTGCCTGTTCTAAAAAAAAAAACAAAAAAAACATATTAAGGAGATTTTGAAGTTTTTTTTTGGGGGGTCCTTTTGAGACAGGGTCCCCCTGTCCCCCAGCTGGCCTGGAATTCTAGGTAGACCAGGCAGGCCTTAAACTCTCAGAGATCCCCTGCCTCTGCATCCCGAGTGCTGGGATTAAAGGCGTGCACCACCATGCCCAACTTGAGGTTTGTTTTTTGAGACAGGATCTCCCTGTGCAGCCTCAGCTGACCTCAAACTCCTGATCCTTCTGCATTAGTCTCCCAAATGCTGAGGTTACAGGAATGTGCTAACTATGGCTTTCTTAGGATCTTTTAAAAAATCTTTTTTGAAGACAAAAAAAAAAAAAGCAGCCAGGCATGGTGGCTCATGCCTTAAATCCTAGCACTTGGGAGGCAGAGGCAGGCAGATCTTTGTGAGTTCAAGGCCAGCCTGGTCTACATAGCGAGCTCCAGGCCAGCTGGGACTAAAGGGAGACCCTGTCTCAAAAAGACAAAAAAGGAAAACCACCCAGAATTGAGCTGGTGGTGGGTAGGCAGTGGCTGAGTACACTAGGTGTGTGGGGTAATACCTTGGTAACACCCTGGTAACACCCTGAGTACACTAGGTGTGTGGGGTAACACCTTGGTAACACGCTGATAACACCCTGAGTATACTAGGTGTGTGGGGTAATACCTTGGTAACACCCTGGTAACACCCTGAGTACACTAGGTGTGTGAGGTAACACCTTCGTAACACCCTGGGAACACCCTGAGTACACTAGGTGTGTGGGGTAACACCTTGGTAACACCCTGGGAACACCCTGAGTACACTAGGTGTGTGGGGTAACACCTTGGGAACACCCTGGGAACACCCTGAGTACACTAGGTGTGTGGGGTAACACCTTGGGAACACCCTGAGTACACTAGGTGTGTGGGGTAACACCTTGGCAACACCCTGGCAACACCCTGAGTACACTAGGTGTGTGGGGTAACACCCTGGATTGCTTTCCTGTTGCTGTGATAAATGCCATGACCAAGGAAACTAGAAGAGTTTGTTTGGGTTTACAGTCCCAGAGTCCATCATGCTGTGGGCTTACAGTCCCAGAGGGGTAAGAGTACATCATGGTGTGGAGGACGCATGGCAGAAAAAGCCAGAAACTGAGAGCTCACATCAGTGACAAACAGGAAGCAGAGAAAGCAAAACTAGAAGTGGTCAAGAATGAACTTTCAAAGCCTCGGTGACCTTCTCCGGGTAAGCCACATCTCCTAGTTTCCATGACCTTCCCAGAAGAGTACCACCACTTGACCAAGTGTTCAAATGCTTGAGCTTATGGGGAACACTTCACATTCAAACCACCCTTTTGTGGGGCTCAGATATGATAGGGAAGCTGGGGAGAAAGGCAGCAGTCAGGACTCTGGATCCCCCCCCCACCTCTGGGACCTGGATCAGCTCTCTGAGACCAGCCTTTGTCAGAGTTGTTATACCAGCAGCCCTTTCACCTCTACCAGGAGCCATAGTGTCCTGGTAGGACTTGCTCTGCCTGGGCTCAGTCAGCTAGCTCAGGAGGCCATTTCCACTCTGGAGAAGGCTTTTGAGCCCAAGCTCTGAGCCAGTGCCTAGAATTCTTCTCTACCCTCTTGGGTTTGCTGCTGTGGCACACAGGAGCCACTGGCCCACAGGAGGTGGTATGTGGAAGAGTAGGTAGTCCTGTGATAGTCTTCCCAGCCCAGGCATTAAGTCTGGAGGATTCCAAGCTAAGCTGGCTTCTATTTCGCTATAGGTCCTAAGAGTAGCTCCTCAGGGCTGGAGAGATGGCTCAGCAGTTAAGGGCACTTACTGCTCTTTCAGAGGACCCAGGTTCAATTCCCAGCACCCACATGGCAGCTGAGAACGTCTTAGGCCGGGCATGGTGGTGCACTCCTTTAATCCCAGCACTTGGGAGGCAGAGGCAGGCAGATCTCTATTAGTTCAAGGCCAGCCTGGTCTACAGAGTGAGCTCCAGGCCAGTTGGGACTAAAGGAAGACCCTGCCTCAAACAAACAAACAAACAAACAAACCCCCACAAAAACAGAGCAGCTCCTCTTGGGGCTGGAGAGATGGCTCAGTGGCTAAGAGCACTGGCTGCTCTTGCAGAGGACCCAGCATGCACACGGTGGCTAACAACCATCTGTACCTCAAGTTCCAGGGGGACCCAACACCCTCTTCTAAACTCCTTGGGCATTGCATGATACGCGTGCACTTATGTATATGCAGGCAATACACTCATCCACATACAATAAAAACAATAAATTAAAATGTTAAATAAACATTATTAGAGCATGGATTTCTACAAACTATTATTATTTTGTCTTTTTGAGACAGGGTCTCCCTGTAGCCACAGCTGGCCTGGAACTATGTAGACCAGGCTGGCCTCGAACTCACAGAGATCTACTTGCCTCTGCCTCTCAAGTGCTGGAATCAAAGGCATGTACCACCATGCCCAGCTCTTATTCTTAACAAACACAAATATCAACCTAGCTTGTTACGCTTAGCAAAACTATCAGTGGTGAAAGACAGTGTAGGATCCCCTGGAACTGGAGTTATAGATGGTCGTTAGCCACCGTGTTGACGGTGGGAACCA
Organism: Rhizomys pruinosus; assembly: GCA_009823505.1. Classification (NCBI taxonomy): domain Eukaryota; kingdom Metazoa; phylum Chordata; class Mammalia; order Rodentia; family Spalacidae; genus Rhizomys; species Rhizomys pruinosus. Next base: position 1,181,276 of record VZQC01006100.1, on the reverse strand, counting down.
AACCTGGGTCTTCTGTAAGGGTAGCAGTGGTCTAACTGCTGAGCTATCTCTCCAGTCCCATAAAATATTGTTTTTTAAAAAGAGTAGCCCCGGGGCTGGAGAGATGGCCTAGCGGTTAAGAGCGCCGACTGCTCTTACAGAGGACCTGGGTTCGATCCCCAGCACCCACATGGCGGCCGAGAGCCGTCTGAAACTCCAATTCCAGGAGAACTCCAGCTCCAGGGGAATCCGAGACCCTCTTCTGACCGCCGTGGCGTTGCATGACACGGGTGCACAGACTTGCATGCAGGCAGTACATTCACACACATACAGAACTAAATAAAATTAATAAAAAAAAAAATTAAAAAAAAAAAAAAGAGTAGCCCCTCTAGTAGCAATGATATGAGCTCTCTGTGTTGACTTCTGTCATTCCCCAAGTCTTAAGCAAAGTTTTGTCAAATGCTAACAGTAACAAAGGATGCTCAGGGTCAGAGGCCCGCAGGCAAACCCTGCCTTCAGAACTGAGACAAGGGGAGACACCAGGATTACTTCACAGCTCCCTTTGTTGCTCAAACAAGTCCGCTCAGATATCTTCAAATATGCATTTTAGCACTTCTCTCTGTCAGAGTGTTGACATTTGTGCTGGCTTTCCCGGGGCTGAGGGCTGCTGGTGGCTCTGTGTGGAGCCCCTCCCAGTGCTGGGGAGCTGTAGGGCCCAGAGGTGGCAGAGTGAGCCTGGGGAGCATTCCTGCCTCTCACTGCTGTCGCCAATTCTCCCCAGCTCCAACCGCTTGACGGCCGTGGACAAATCTGTCTAGTCTTTCAAAAGACAGCAATTCTTAGTGAGGACAGAGGAAAAACTGTTTCCCTTCCCTACCGCCTCTACTTCCTAATCTCCATCTCTCAGCTCTAACCAGGAGGATTCTGAGAGGGGTAGGGCCTGACACTTGAGGACCTCAGAGGAGACAGACACAGAGGCTGGAGAAGGACCTTGACCCCTGTCTTACTGAGCAGCATTGATTGGGTATTCCATCTGCCCTTGAGACCCAGTGTTCTGCAAAGGGATGAGTTGGCGTCTGTTAAGGTCTAATTAGCCCAGGTCTGGTATCACAGTCTGGTTAATTCCAGCTACTCAGGAAGCTAAGGCTGGAGTTTAAGGCTAGCCTGGGCTACACAGTAAATTCAAGGTCAGCTGGATTACCTGGCAAATGATCCCTCAGTGACTCTGTTTTAACAGTCCTTTTATTAGAAAAAATCAGTCCTGCCGAAGAGGTAAAGGATAATACAGGCTGCCAGGTGTGGTGGCACATATCTCTAATTGCAGCACTCAGGAAGTCAGAGACAGATGGATCTTTGTGAGTTCAAGGCCAGCCTGGTCTACATAGTGAGTTCTAGGACAGCTGGAACTACAGGGAGACCCTGTCTCAAAAAGACCAAAAAAAAATATATATATACAGGCCATCAAGATGGCTTAGCAGGTGAAGGTGTTGCTGCCAAGCCTGATGACCTGGGTTTGATCCCTGGAATTCCCACGGTGGAAGGAGAGAGCTGACTCTTGTGAATTGTGCCCTGACCTCCATATAAGAGCTGTGACATGTAGACTCAAATAAATAAATAAATGAATGAATGAATAAATAAATAAATACAATTTCTTTTTAAAAATGATGGTAGACAAACTTCCGAATCCCTTTTCATTAACAACTAATATTTTGCCAGGTTTTCACATACCCACTAACAGGTAGACAGAGATACAAATATTTTCATTCTTTTTGTTTATGAACTATTTGAGGATGAGTTTCAGACATCATAACTCTTCATCTCTCTTTTTTTGGGGGGGTCTTTTTGAGACAGGGTCTCCCTTTAGTCTCAGCTGGCCTGGAATTCGAAATGTAGACCAGGCTGGCCTTGAACTCACAGAGATCCGCCTGCCTCTGCATCCCAAGTGCTAGGATTAAAGGCATGTGCCGCCATGCCCACCAGCTCTTCATCTCTTAAAACCTCACCACACATCTCTCAAGAACACATCCATTCTCTTACATTTCTCTCTCCTTTAGATTTATTTTTTATTTATGTATGCGTGTGTGTGTGTGTGTGTCCCATGTGTGTTCAGGTGTCTGCAGAGGCCAGAGAGGGTGTCAGATGCCCTGGAGCTGGAGTTGCATGTGGCTAGGAGCATCTGACATGGGTGCTGGGATCTGAACTCAGGTCCTCTGGAGAAGCAGCAAGTACTCCTAACCACTGAGCCACCTCTCCAGCCCCTTTTGTACCTTTTTGTTTAAATTAAAAGAAATCATTATTATTAGTGAATATGAGTGTGGATATGCACACATGTGTGCACTCATGCCATAATGCACATGTGAAGGTCAGAGGACAATTCTGTGGAATTGATTCTCTCCATGTTTATTTGAGCTCTAAGGATTGAACTCAGGTTTGTGCAGCAAGTGCCTTTGTCCTCTCTGTCACCTTGGTGGCCCCTCTTACACTTTCGCTCCTGTTATTTAGTTGGGGGTGGAGTTAAGACTGGGTCTCAGCCAGGTGTGGCCATGCACACCTTTAATCCCAGCACATGGAAGACAGAGGCAGGTGGATCTCTGTGAGTTCAAGGCCAGCCTGGTCTACATTGCCAGTTCCAGGACAGCTTGGGCTACAAGGAAACCCTGTCTTAAAAAAAGACAGAAAAAAAAGAAAACAAACAAAAACAAAAAACAAAGACTGGGTCTCATGAGGGCTGGAGAGATGGCTCAGCAGTTAAGAGCACTGGCTGTTCTTCCAAAGGACCAAAATTTAGTTCCCAACACACACATGGGAGGTAACTTAACTGCAGTTGCAGGGGGAATCTGATGCTTTCTTGTGGCCTTGCAGGCATTGGACAACACAGGTGCACTTACATGCAAGTAGGCAAAATACCTATACATATAAAATATTAATTAATTAATCTGGGGGATCTTTTTGAGACATGGTCTCCCCGTAGCCCCAGTTGGCCTAGAACTCAGTCTATAGACCAGGCTGGCCTTGAACTCACAGAGATCCACCTGCCTCTGCCTCCTGAGTACTAGGATTAAAAGCACGTGCCACCATGCCCAGCTGATTAATCAATTTTAAAAAGTCAGGGCCTCACTATGTAGCTGTGGCTGTACCAGAAATTACAATGTAGACCAGGCTGGCCTCAAGCTCACAGAGATACCCCAGCCTCTGCTTCTCAAGGGCTGGGTTTACAGGCTTGTGCCATCACTCAAGGCTCTCTTACATGTTTTTTGTTTTATTTTTTGTTTTTCTTTGTTGAGACAAGATCTTCCTATGTAGCACTGACTGCCTACAACTCTCTACATAGACTATGCTGGCCTCAAACTCAGAGATCTACCTGTTTCTACCTCCCAAGTTCTGAGAGTAAAGGTGTATTCCACTACACCCAGCTCTTATATGTTTTAAAAGACCATTACCCAATTAAGGAAATGTTATTAATACAACACTGCTATTTAACACACAGTTGGAGTTCAGCGTTTTGCCCTTTGGCCCCATGTTGTCTTTTAGAGCACTTCTTTCTTCCTTAGCCAGAATTCTGACTTGGCTTCTCTATTGTGATTAGTCGTCATATCTTCCTAATTTTCTTTAGTTAGGGAATTTACTTTTCTTTATTTTTTTTTTTTAGGGGAGAGCACGAACACAGTCCCCCAGTACCACAAATTATGCAGCTGAGTTTCCCCATTTGGGGAAATCGCAGGGGTCAGCACATCCCAAGTGCAATGGATGAGCCTCGCCCTTGGGAAAACCACCTTCTTGATCGTGGTATCTCCCCTGCCAGGTAAGTATGGGAATTTACTTTTCATAATGCTGACATTTCTGAAGGGTCCAGCTGTCTGGCAACTTCCTCATAAGTAGATTCAGTTTGTGCATCCTCAAGAGGGATGCTGAGTGAGGTTTGCTTCTTCCTCCTCAGCATCAGTTGGGGAAGCCCAGGATGTCAGGTGTGTCCCTGTATTGGTGATGTTAACTTCAAGCACTGGTTAACACAGTTCCTGCCAGAACTATCCATTGCAAAAACTACTTGTTTTCCCCTTTGAAATTCACGATACACTGTATAGAGCACTTGGAGAGTATGCTTTTGTCAAGCAGCTCCTGGCTGGTAGTCATACCATTCACAGGGGCTTCTTTCCTGGATCAGCCATTACTACGATACTTGCAGGATGGAGTTGGCTCCCTTCCACACCTGGAACTAGCTGTTTATAGCCTTATTTTCCAGATGAAGTTATTGAAGCTCAGAAAGACCAAAGAGCAGTGAGACTCAGACTCTAGAGCCTGTGGCCACCCTGGGGGCGGGGGGGGGGGGCTACAAGTTAACCTAGTGCACACATCTAACCCCATGCACCTTTCTCTAAATGTGAGGCTGAGCTCTGGTTATAACTGAAGGGAAATCAATGGGCTGTGGAATCATCTTTTGTTATTGTTGCTGCTGTTTGGGACAAGGTCTCACTGTGATGTAGCACAGGCTGGCCTTGATTTTCCTGCCTCAGCTTCCTAAATGCTAAGGCTAGAGCCATGTACCCCATCCCCAGATGTAGGATCTTCATCCTGCAACTCTTCATCCTCCAGCACCTCCCTCTAGTTCCGTTATGAATTCCCAAGAACTGATATGCAGAGAAATGTCACAAATATCAGATGGACAGACAGACAGACAGACAGACAAAAACTCATGCACCCATGTGTGGATGCAATGCACTCTCCTCTTTTACCTTGTCTAAACCTGCTACAAAAAGATAACTTGTATCTGCCATGCAAATGAGCTGTGTGTGCAGTTCGAAGACTCAGGGGCAAAGCGATGGGGCAGCTAACTGCTCCTGGAAGGGAGCCTAACAACGCAGTATGCGTGTGTGTGAGTGTGTGAGTGTGTGTGTGTGTGTGTGTGTGTGTGTGAGCATGTGTGTTCAGGCAGGAGTTCTAGAAGGGAAAAAGAAGAGACTGGGAAGAAGAGCATTCTGCCTTACATGGCAAATGCAATAGTGCTTATAGGATTGTTACGAGAATTAAAATAACTAGCTGTTTAAAGTTACATAGATGGTTGGGAGGCAGAGACAGGCAGATTTTTGTGAGTTCAAGGCCAGCCTGGTCTACAAGGTGAGTTCCAGGACAGCTGGGGCTACAGGGAGACCCTGTCTTGAAAAGACCAAAAAAAAAAAAAAAGTTACATAGATGGGCTGGAGAGATGGCCTAGCGGTTAAGAGCGCCGGCTGCTCTTGCAGAGAACCGATCCCTAGCACCCACATGGCGGCTGAGAACTGTCTTTAACTTCAGTTCCAGGGGAATCCAATGCCCTCTTCTGACCTCCACGGCATTGCATGACACAGGTGCACAAACCTACATGCAAACAGTACACTCATACAAAAATAAATAAAATTTTTTTCAAAATTAAAAAAAAGTTACATAGATGAGTCATTGCTTGGTTGACATCGGGGCATGCTGAAGAAGAGGATATAAGTGATGGTGGTGGCAGAGGAGCCTGGACAGGCCTTGGCTCCAGGACAGCATCTGCTTTGGGAGACATCCCAGGTTGGTTCTCCTGAGACTAGTTTGTGAGCACAGGATGTACATGGCTGAGGCTGGTGACTCACCTGACCACTTGTTTACACTCTATCTCTCACCTGCTTTAGGAAGCCTTTGAAGTGGCTCCCAATTAAAGTCTCCTCTGCCTGCTGAGACCAGAGAGATCATGTCAGGACTGGAGGCTGGCTTGGGCAAGGCTGGCAGGTATAGTGCTCATGGGGACAGGGTGTGGTGAAGGAAAGCAAACCCAGCTCTGTCTGGGCCTGGGCCAGGAGGAAGCTAGGAGAAGGCTCCTGGATCGGCCTACGGAATCTGGTAGGTCTGGAAGTTCCTCTTTATCTTGGATCATCCTGAACCTGTTAGGTATCCTTTTTGTTTGTTTTTGTTTTGAAACAGGGTCTCATATATCCCAGGCGGGTCTTGAACTGACTGGATAGCCAAAGATGACCTCGAAGTTCTAATCTTCCTGCCTCTACCTTTTTTTTTTTTTTGAGACAGGGTCTCCCTATAGCCCCAGCTGACCTAGAACTCACTCTGTAGACCAAGTTGGCCTTGAATTCATAGAGATCCACCTGCCTCTACCTCCCTAGTGCGCCACCACGCCTGGCTTAAAGACGGTTCTTAGCCACCATGTGGGTGCTGGGAATTGAAGCCGGGTCCTCTGCAAGAGCAGTCGGTGCTCTTAACCACTGAGCCATCTCTCCAGCCCCTGCCTCTACCTTTTGAGTGCTGGAATTACAAGCATGTAGCACCTGATTCACTTGGTGCTGGGGACTGAACCATCTAACCCAGGGCTTCCTGCATGTATTCAAGAATTCTCCCAAATGAGTTACAACTCCAGATCCTGTTGGGAACTCTCATTCGTCGACTCAGAGTCTTGCAGTGGGAGAGGTTCAGCCCCTGTCCTCCAGGAACTATCGACTTCTCATCTGGAGGGACAACCTTTCCTTTCAGGGTACAGGTGTGCCTAGCCTCAAGCTAAAAGGCTTGTAAGGAAATCCTGGTTTCCTCTGATTTCCTTATATCTCTACCCCACACCAGCACAGGTTGGACTCCCCTGACACACCATAAAGCATGGAGAAATCCTCATGATCCATCTGCCTTTGGGAGCTCACTGAGAAAGAAGTCCCTGATGCCCAACCCCAGGAGCCTTCTTCTCAGGCCACGGGAAGGAGGAGATACTGAGTTCTGTCTGCCTCTTGCTCACAACACTTCTTGCCTCTTAGCTGAACATCCTGATTCCTCCAGCCTCTATCAGCTCAGGTTTCCTTAGGAGGCACAATGTCAGCATCCAAAAGCTATACCAAGTTTTGACAAGTCGGGCTTAACTCTGACAGACTTTCTGTCACACTTCCTTACAGCTACTTAAATTGCACTTTGCCATGTAATGGAATACCTTCCACCAAAGGAGGTGAAGGGGTCCCTCAGGGAGGATTAAGCATGTTGACAGGTCCTAAAAGCAGGGACTAGGATTTAGGCTAAAAAAGGTAAGACAGCAATACTAGGTGTGTGTGTGTGTGTGTGTGTGTGTGTGTGTGTGTGTGTGTGTGTGTGTGTTGTGTGTGTGTGTGTGTGTGTGTGTGTGGCAGTGGGGGACCGGTAGGTAGAACAGTCTACTTCAGTGAGCCTGGGTCACGAGGCCAGGAGAGGCGGAGAGGAAAGGTGTGAGGCTTTTCTCCTCAGACGATCACCATCTCTCCCCTACTCTGTGGACGGGAAACCCCATCCTGAGGTGAAGGACAACTGGTCAGAGGAGGCTGGATGAGAAAACAAGGGACCATCCAGAGACCATCAGGGTCAGAGTGGCTGGCTCCTGGCCTGAAGCCAGAGGGGGATGGGCCTTCCTGCAGTGGGAGAGGTGGGGAAAGCAGACAGACAGTGCCTGGACACCTCCACTGGCCATTGTTAGAGTGTGAGGTGCGTCCATGTAGGAAGTAAGTTTCCTCTTGAAAAGGGATTCACCAATGGCAGAACCAAAAAGGAGTGTGCTGAAAGGAAACTGGAACAGGACAGGCTTCAAATTGCATGATGAGCCAGACCTAGGGGCTCAGATCCAGGAAAGTGAAAGTAACAAGGCAGGGTTGCTGCCCTGAGATCCTCCTCACAGTCTTGTTCTCTCTACCCACTGCCGAGCAGGAAGTGGCTGATGAGATCAATGGGAGATGCGGTGCAGAGAAAAGGACAGAAAGCCACCAGAGTCTCAGAGGCAAGGTGAGCGCACAGGTGGGGCCAACGGGTTGGCAAAAGAAGGCACTAGGGTCGTAACGGCGGCCTGGAAAACAACAATGTCATAGGGAAGGAACCAAGGCAGATTCTGTACTGGGAGAGCAAAAGGAAAAAATTACTGCCTTGCTTTATGTACATGTTCTAAATACTTTTGAGGTGAGAAAAGGGGGCGGGCAAGATGGCTGAGCAGGTAAGTGTGCTTGCTGCCAAGCCTGACACCCTGAGCTCGTCCTGGGACCTACATGGTAGAAGGAGGAGAACTGACTTTGACAGCATGTGTCCCATGATAGATAAATTTAATAAAAGAGTTCTTATAAAAAATAAACTAGAGGGGCTAGAGAGATGGCCTAGCGGTTAAGAGTGCTGACTGCTCTTGCAGAGGACCTGGGTTCGATCCCCAGCACCCACATGGCGGCTGAGAACCGTCTTTAACTCCAGTTCCAGGGAAATTCGACACCCTCTTCCGACCTCCGCGGCATTGCACAACACGGTGCACAGAGCTGCATGCAGACAGTACATTCATACACATACAAAAATAAATAAAAAAGTAAAAAAAAAAGAATAAAAATTTCATTCTACAGTTAAAAAAATAAATAAACTAGAAAAATCTTTTGAGTGAAAAGAAAAGGGGTGAATAGTTGGTCTCTTTTCATCACGACTATGCTCCAGGCTGGGCACCTGAATGAAATTTGCCTGATCATATCCTGCAGTGCTGTGAGTCCTGAAATACAGGCTGTGCAGAGGCAGCACCTGAGGTAGGTCATCCCCGTCAGTGGAACCTGACCGAAAAGTCCTGGTGTGAGCTTGTGCATTATTCCCCCTTCCTGTCTCAAATTCTCTGTCTTTCTGAGACTTCTAGTGCATTCCGTTTTGTTTAAAATAACCATTTGTGGGCTGGAGAGATGGCCTAGCAGATAAGAGCGCCGACCACTCTTACAGAGGACCTGGGTTCGATCCCCAGCACCTACATGGCGGCCGAGAACCGTCTGAAACTCCAATTCCAGGAGAACTCCAGTTCCAAGGGAATCCGACACCCTCTTCTGACCTCCGCAGCATTGCACGACACGGGTGCACAAACTTGCATGCAGACAGTACATTCATACTCATACAGAAATAAATAAAATTTAAAAATTAAAAATAAAATAAAATAGCCATTTGTGTGAGTCAGTTTTCCACCATGACAAAAATATGTGAAAACATGAATTAAAAACATGAATTTATTTTGGCTCAAATTTTCAAACCTTTCAGTCTATTCATGGCTAGCTTCATTGTCTCTGGGCTACGGTAAGGCAGCGTATCATGGGAGAAGGATGGTAGAACAGAGCTGCTTGCTTTATGCAGCCAGAAGCAGAAAAAGAAGGGACAGGGAACATGACGTAGTCCCCAAGAGCCACCCCCAATGATAAGCTTCAACTAGATATTACCTCCTAAGTTTCTGTCACTTCCCAATGGCCCATCAAATTATGTGCTCAGAGCCAATGAGATGCCTCAGTGGGTTAAGGTATTTGCCAACAAGCCAGACTGCCCACGGGTGGAAGGAAAGAGATGACTCCCAAAAGCTGTCCTCTGACCTCCATACATGGCACATGGTTGTGGACACATACAATAAATAAATGTAATAATTTAAAAAATGTATGTGCCTGTCAGTGGATTAACCCATTGATTAGGGTATGGCCCTGAGCTGGGGTCTACGGCCCTTGGGAGCATTTCATATCCAGGCCAACAGCACCATTTAAATTTAAATTGGCTTCTGTTGCTGCAGTCAGGGCGCTCTGACAAGCCAGGATGACTGAGCCATGACTGTCGTTTTCTTCCAGTGCAGCAATGACATGTCAGAATCTTCGTATTCTGATTTCAAATTATTGAGTGCAGCAAACTGATTGGGCAGCTTGAGTTACAGACCTACTCCTACTCCAATCATCCTCGCTTTAAAAGAAGGCAGAGTAACATGATGTAAGCAAGGCCAGTGGAAAGGCCCAGAGGATGTATTTCGATGTGAGCTATTTGATATAGACCTAACTCCAAGGGCTCCCATTCATTGTAAATGTTTTCATTTATAATGGCAGCTGGCTATGGGGCTGCACACTTTTAATCCCAGCACTCAAGAGGCAGAAGCAAGTGGATCTCTGTGAGTCCATGCCAGCCCAGTCTTTATATGGAGTTCTAAGCTAGCCAGAACTACACAGTGAGACCCTGTATCAAAAAACACACATACCAGGTATGGTGGCACATGTCTTTAATCCCAGTACTTGGGAGAAAGAGGCAGGTGGATCTCTGTGAATTCAAGGCCAGCCTGGTCTACATAGAGAGTTCCAGCCTACGTGGGGCTACAGGGAGACCCTGCCTTAAAAACATCAGTATCACACACACACACACACACACACACACACACACACACACACACATTTTTGAGAAAGATTTTTAAAAATATTTTATTGGGGCTCAGTGGTTAAGAGCATCAGCTGTTCTTGCAAAGGACCCACATTCAATTCCTAACACCCACATGGCAGCTGACAACCGTCCATAACTCCAGTTCCAGAATTTGACACCTTCTGACTACCACAAAGGCAGGACATGGGTACATTTGCACACATGCAGTCAATACACTCATGCACATAAATAAAAATAATAAAAATATTTTTAAAATATTTTATTATTTTTATGTGTATGAGTGTATTGCCTGCATGTATTTATTGCACCCATGTCATGCAATGCCTGAGGAGGTCAGAAGAGGGCATAGGATCCCCTGGAACTGGAGTTATGAACAGTTGCTAGCTGCCATGTGGGTGCTGGGAATTGAACCTGGGTTCTCTGCAAGAGCAACCAGTTCTCGTAACCTCTGAGTTATCTCTCTAGCCCAAGAGACAGATTTTCTTTCTTTCTTTTTCTCTTGTGGTCTTTTTGAGACAGGGTCTCCCTGTAGCTCCAGCTGGCCTGGAACTCGCTATGTAGACCAGGCTGGCCTTTCCCCCTGCCTCTGCCTCCTGAGTGCTGGAATTAAATTATTGAGCAAATGACATTTTTTCTTTTCTCTTTTCACTTTCTTTCTTTCTTACTTTCGTTTTTTTTAAATTTTTTTTTTAATTTTTATTTATTTCCGTATGTGTATGAATGTATTGTCTGCATGCAAGTCTGTGCACCTGTGACGTGCAACGCTGCAGAGGTCAGAAGAGGGTGTTGGATTCCCCTGGAACTGGAGTTCTCCTGGAATTGGAGTTTCAGACGGCTCGGCCGCCATGTGGATGCTGGGGATCGAACCCGGGTCCTCTGCAAGAGCGGTCGGCGCTCTTAACCGCTAGGCCATCTCTCCAGCCCCCTTTCTTACTTTCTACAAGGTCTCTTAAACTCATTCTATAGCCTGGCCATGGCTATAGTCTTCCTGCCTCAGCCTTCCTGGTTCTTGGTTCCAGGTATGTGCCATTAAGTACAGATTTCCTAATTCCTTTATTTTATGTGTATGAGTGTATTGCCTGCATGTGTGTAAGTGCACCCATGCCCTGCAATGCCTGCTGAGGTCAGAAGAGGACATTGGATCTCCTAGAACTGGAGTTATAGACAGTTGTTAGCCACCATGTGGGTGCTGGGAATTGAACCTGGATCCTCTGCAAGAGCACCTAGTGTTCTTAACCGAGCCATCTCTCCAGCCCCATACATTGTCTAATTTTTTTGTGTGTGTCTTTTTTGAGGCAGGCTCTCCCTGTAGCCCCCAGCTGGCCTGCAACTCACTCTGTAGACCAGGCTGGCCTTGAACTCAACAAATATCCGCCTCCTCTGCCTCTCAAGTGCTAGGATTAAAAGTGTGTGCCATCACACCTGGCAATTTTCTAATTCTTATATAAATATGCTATGAGATGTTGGTGATTCCAGACTGGAGTTATTTCTTGACAGGAAAGGGTTTTATAGTTCTTGGAGAAGATAATATGACTTGATGTATTAGTGAGCTTCATGATATTTTTTAACATGTTTTTCTTTATTTTTATTTCATGTGTATGAGTATTATGTCTGCATATGTTTAAGTGGACCCATGTTGTGCAATGCCTGAGGAGGACAGAAGAGGGTATTAGATCCCCTGGAAATGGAGTTACAGACAGTTGTTAGCTGCCATGTGGGTGTTGGGATTTGAACCTGGGTCTTCTGTAAGAACAACCAGTGCTCTTAACCACTGAGCCATCTCTCCAGCCTCATAGCTTCATGATATTATTATTTCTTTTTGAGACAGGGTCTCCCTATAGCCTCAGCTGGCCTGGAACTCACTCTGTAGACCAGGCTGGCCTTGAACTCACAGAGATCCAACCTGCCTCTGCCTCCCAAGGACTAGGACCAAAGGTGTGTGCCACCATGCCCGGCTTAAAGACGGTTCTTAGCCTCCATGTGGGTGCTGGGAATCGAACCCGGGTCCTCTGCAAGAGCAGTCGGTGCTCTTAATTGCTAGGCCATCTCCCCAGCCCCAGCTTCATGATATTATAATGGAATACCTGAGAGAAATTACTTGGAAGGAAAAGAAGGTTTATGTAGCCACAGTTTTGGAGGCTCGAGCCCAAGACTCTGGCAAGGGCAGAACATCATGGCAGGAATGCATGTTGGAGTGAGGAAATTTGCTTAAAAGTTGGAAGGAAGTAGGGGATGGAGAGATAGCTCAGTAGTCAAGAGCACTGGCTGCTCTTGCAGAGGACCCAGGTTCCATCCCAGTTCCGAGCACTCACATGCTAACTAACAACCATCCATAACTCCAGTTCCAGGAGATCTGACACCCTCTTCTGACTTCTTCAGGCATTGTATGACATGGCAGCAAATTTCCTTAGGCTGACTCCAATTCAGAACTATACAGGGAGAGTATTTTGGGAAATGTAGTTCTAAGATAACTATGATGACATGGAACATTCCCTCCCCACCATCAGACCCAGTAGTTCACTGCTGTGGTATACTCTCATGCAAATCTCTCCACCTGGACCCTCCAAAGGGAGAGGTTGGCTTTGGGGACTGGCATTTCAGGAACAGCAGACTCTACTCTGAAATATGCTGTTTATTCAAAGGCACAGGCCGTCCTGCCTAAAGTGGTAGGAGGAGAGATGGGGTGTGGTGGCAGAATTCAGGGGCCAGATAGGCTCTTCCCCAGGTACATACAATCAGCAGAAGGAATAGTACCCCAGGGCAATATGAGCTCGTAAAGCGAAATAACACATCTAGCCATACAATCCCCCATAAAAGAAAATCCAGAAGACGAGCAACTATATATAAGAGGAAGCAGAATTAATGGAGCAGAGAGAACAAGAATTTAAAATAATCCTAATAAAAATCCTCTAAGAGATAATGGAGATTATTATACATCTGAAATAGGAATGAGAGTGTATAAAGAAGTTATCAAGGACAAGAGAGATAATAGCTGAAACAAAGAATTCAATATGTAGGTTGAGTGGAAAAATAGACTCAGAATAACAATGAACTCATAAACTGGAAGATAAGGTTGGCAAACTCTCCCAGAAATTATCAAGAAGGAAAAGAGAAATGAAAAATACAAGGGGAAAGTTGATACATATAGAAGACGTGCCTTTAAAATGGAGGCTCTAGAGGAACAGAGAAAAATCTAGAAATATTTGAGAAAAATAATGAAAGAATTATCAGGGGTTGGAGAGATGGCTCAGTGGTTAAGAGCACTTACTGCTCTTGCAAAGGACCAGAGTTCGATTCCCAGGACCCACAGCAGCTGAGTCACAACAGCCTGCGCTGCAGCTCGAGGGGAGCCAGTGCACCTGGCTTCTGAGGACACTGCAGTCAGTGCGCCTGCCCTCCCCACATAATTAAACATAAAAATAAATCTTGAAAACAAGAATGACAGCTGGGTGTAGTCATGCCTGTTTGTCGTCCCAGCACGTGGGAGGTGGAGGCAGGAGATCAGGAGTTCAAAATCATCCAAAGGTCTATTTGAGATCTTGTTTTAATACATGCACACGCATGCACACATACAGACATGCATAGGGACGTGCATACAGACATCAGGGGCTCAGTGGGTAAAAACATTTGCCATGCAAGTGAGTCTAAATCCCCAGAACCTATGTAAAAGTCAGCACTCCTACAGGAAGAGAAGGGGCAGATACAGGAGAGCCCCTGGCAGCGCACAGGCCAGCTATCCTAGCATGCCCAGCAGAACAATAAAGAGACCTTGTTTCAAAAAAGGTAGAAAGGAGCAGGACATGGTGGCGCACGCCTTTAATCCTAGCACTCGGGAGGCAGAGGCAGGCAGATCTTTGTGAGTTCAAGGCCAGCTTGGTCTACAGAGTGAGTTCCAGGCCAGCTGGGTCTACAGGGAGACCCTGTTTCAAAAAGACCAAATAACATAATACAAAACAAAAAAAAAGGTAGAAAGGAGGAGTGCTGGATTTCTGGGCCCTTCCTGTGTGCTTCCCTGAGCTCACTCCAGTCTCTTTACTTCCGTGCCTCAGTGTCCTCTTTTCTTTCTTTCTTTTTTTTTTTTGGTCTTTTCAAGACAGGGTCTCCCTGTAGCCCCAGCTGTTCTGGAACTCACTCTGTAGACCAGGCTGGCCTTGAACTCACAAAGATCCGCCTGCCTCTGCCTCCCAAGTGCAAGGATTAAAGGCGTGAGCCACCATGCCTGGCACTTTTTTTTTGTTTGTTTGTTTGTTTTTTTGGTCAGTGTCCTCTTTTCAAATAGGACTTCGGAAAAAAGAAGAGAGGAGGGGCTAGAAAGATGGCTCAGTGGTTAAGAGCACTGGCTGCTCTTGCCGAGGACCAAGATTTGGTTTCCAGTATCCACATGGTGGCTACTAACTGTTCATAACTCCAGTTCCAGGGGATCCAATTCCTTCCTGTGGCCCCAACAGACACTGCATGACATAGGTGCACTTACATGCAGGTAACACTCTTATACATATAAAATAAAAATAAATAAAAAATTAAATCCAATAAATCCTAGAACTCAGAATTAGGAGAAAAAGTGCACTATTTTAGAATGCCAGAAAGGTAAAGAATTAAATAAGGTTTGAACATATTATAGAATTTAATAAGATGAGACAAAAATTTTTTTCAAAGTTCTAGAGAATTAAAATAAATTTAAAAAGAAAAATAAGAACATAAAGGCAAAAATATAATAAAAAACCCTGTATACACAACTCAGTATTTCTTTTTTTTAGATTTGTATGTTATTATTGAATATGTATGTGTGTATATGTGTGTGTATGTGTGTGTATGTGCATGTATGTGTGTGTAAGTGTTTGAATGCATATGTATCACAGCATACATATGGAGGCCGGAGGCAACTTTCAGGAGTCTGTTTTCTCTTTCCAGCATGGAGTTTGTGGATCAAACCCAGGTCATCAGGCCTCCATGGCCAGCACCTTGACGAGTTAAGCCATTTTACTGGCCCAGATTTTTGTTTCTAAGACAAGGCCTTACTGTATACAGCCTAGGCCGCCCTTGACTTTCAATCCCTCTGCTTTAGCCTCCTGAAATCAGTTTCCTCAATAGTAATTCTGGATGGAAGAAAAAGAACTTAGGAACTACTATTTTAATATTCAGCTAAATTATAATGCCATAATAAATTTTAGTGAAACCTGAAATAAAAATATTCTCAGGCCAATGAGATGGCTCAGTGGGTAACATTCTTGCCTCAAAGCCTGAGAATCTGAATTTGATCCCCAGGACCCACATGGTAGAGAGAGGGAGAACTGATTCCTAAGAGTCCTCTAAGCTCCATAGGCAAGTTGTGGTACAAGTCATGGCACACATGTGCCCAGACACACACACACACACACACACACACACACACACACAGTGAGAGAGACAGAGAGAGACATTGAGAGATTTTTTGAGACAGGGTATCCCTTTAGTCCCAGCTTGCCTGGAGCTCACTCTGTTGACCAGGCTGGCCTTGAACTCACAGAGATCTGCCTGCCTCTGCCTGGCGAGTGCTGGGATTAAAGGCATGCACCACAACGCCTGGCCTAAGATGGTTCTTAGCCAACATGTGGGTGCTGGGAATTGAAACTGGGTCCTCTGCAAAAGCTGTCAGTGCTCTTAACTGCTGAGCCATCGCTCCAGCCCCGAGAGAGAGATTTTTAAAACTAGTTCTCAGACCATAGATCAATCAAACTGGAAAGTGCTAGCTATGTGATAGATTTGAGAATTCTTACATCTGCAAATTAAAATTTCTACTGGGCATTGTAGTGCACACCTATAATTCAGGCACTTTAAGTTGAACTTAAAGGGACGAAGAGATCAAGGCTAGCCTAAGCTACACGGTGAGACTCAAACAAGCAAGCAAGCAAGCAAGCAAGCAAACAAAGGCTGTAGAGATGGCTCAGTGGTTAAGAGTACTGACTACTCTTGCAGAGGACCCAGGTTAGGTTCTCAGCACCCACATGGCCACTAACAACTGTCCGTCTGTAACTCTAGTCCCAGGGGATCTGATGCCCTCTTCTGGCCTCTTAGGGCACTTTATGCGCATGGCTCACATACATTCAGGCAAAACACACATAAAATAAATTTAAAACATTTTAAAAACAAAACAGAAACCTTCTAGTTATTTGGTTAAAAAGCAATCAGTAAGAGAAATTTCAAAGTATCTGATGGTAAACAATGAAAACATTCTATGTTAGAATTTGTGAGACTAGCTGGGCGTGGTAGCACATGCATTTAGTCCTAGCACTCAGGAGGCAGAGGCAGGAGGATCTCTGTGAGTTCAAGGCCAGCCTGGTCTACATAGTGAGTTCTAGGACAGCTGAGGCTACAGGGAGACCCTGTTGCAAAAATACAAAAAAAAAAAAAAAAAAAGAAAGAAAAAGAAAGTAAAAGAATTTATGAGACAAAATTAAAAATTACTTAAGGAGAGTTTGTAGCTTCAAGTATATTTATTATTATGGTGTTGAGACCACTGGGAGAAAGATCACACAGATTACAAGATCCCAATTAGCCACATTGGGTTTATTTAAGCTGGCCAGCGACTGCACCCTGGGTTGGGATTCAGAAGGTACAGCCCCAATTCAGGGGCAGATTATCCCTATAAAGGCAAATGCCATATCCTGGTGAACTTTGTGAAAAAAAACCATATTCTGGTGAATTTTCCAAGGAACTCCATTCAGACAACAAAAAACCTGGAACTTCAGTTCCTGCCTGCTGCATGATTGCACAAGCTGAGATGAGCAGTGGACAGGGGGTAGGCAACTATAAAACATCTACAAAAGTGAAGGTAGGTACTTGTTCTAGTTTGCTTTCAATTGCTGTGACAAAACACTCTGGCCAAAACCAACTTGAGGAGGAAAGGGTTTATTCGTCCTACATCTCCCAGGTCATGTAGTTCATCGCTGAGAGAGCCCAAGGAGGCACTCAGGGCAGGAACCTGGAGGCAGGAGCTTGAAGCACAGGCTATGGAGGAACTGTGCTTACTGGCTTGCTCCTCTGGCCCATACTCAGCCTGCTTTCTTATAAAATACAGGACCATCTGCACAGGGGTGGTCCAGCCTGCTGTGGGCTCAAAAATAAAAAAAAATACCTCACAGACATGGCCACAGCCCAGTCCAATGACAGCAATTCCCCAATTGAGGCCCCCTCAACCCAGGTGTGTCAAGTTGACACTAAAGCGATCCAGCACAGGCGGTCACCAGACATCTGTGGATAGGGAATTACCAAGGTCAAGATGACAAGTTGGCTCTTCCTGGCCTTGTTTTATCTGAGCCAGGGTTTGACCACTAAGCTGGAGTCACCAAAATAAAATGGAATTACCTAGGCTATATACACCATCACATTATCATAACACAATAAAGAAATGAGAAGCCTGGCATGGTGGCTCATACTGGTACTCCCAGCACTTATGGTGGTAAGATAGGAGGATCACCACAAGTTTGTAGCCAGCCTGGGCTACATAGTGAATTCCAGAGTTAGAGTTAGACTCAAGCTGGAAACAAAACAGCAACCAAAAGAAACAGGAGGAAGTGATATAAACAGCGCCAGAAGCTGAGGAAGCAGCAGTAACACATGAAACTGAAGAAGAAAGAAATCAAAAAGGCAAGAAAAAACTTTGAAAGAGTAATGTAACCCACACTTCACTCTAAATTGGCAAATGACAGTGTCTGAAGAATCAATTAAGAAAAAGGAAGATGTAGAAATACTTAAAAAAAATCAGGAGCTAGGCATAAGAGAATACACCCATGTAGTCCCAACACTTGAGAGGTAGAGGCAGGAGGGTTAGGAGTTCAAGGCCAGTGTCAGCTACTCTAGCCAGACTGGCCTAGAGTGCCTGACACCTTCTTACAAAAACACACAAAACAGCAAAATTCGTACTGTTCCTTTTTATTTATTTATTTATTATTTATTTCTGTATGTGTATGAATGTACTGTCTGTATGCAGGTTTGTGCACCCCTGTCCTGCAATGCCACAGAGGTCAGAAGAGGGTGTTGGATTCCCCTGGAACTGGAGTTAAAGATGGTTGTCAGCCGCCATGTGGGTGCTGGGAATCGAACCTGGGTCCTCTCCAAGAGCAGTCGGCGCTCTTAACCGCTAGGCCATCTCTCCAGCCCCACTGGTCCTTCTTTTAACAAGACAAAAAATTAAAACAAAGAAAAAAGGAAGGCTAAATAGATACAGTCCCCGTGGCGGGTGGGGAGTGTGGAGAATGAGGTCCAGAAGGCCTCACACGCTGGCTGTGAAATTACCACACAAGACGCCCGGTGGCAGAGGCAGGTGGATCTCTGTGAGTTCAAGGACAGCCTGGTCTATAGAGTGAGTTCCAGAACAGCTGGGGCTACAGGGAGACCCTGTCTCAAAAAGACCAAAAAAAAAAAAAAATTACCACACAAAAAAAAACATCCAGCCAAGAAGATGGAAATACCTGCGCACCTCAGTCTGACCAAATCCAGCTACTGGCTCAGCCACACAGTCATGGCAGTGTCTGAAGGTGACCCACAGCTCATTAAAATATTAAAATGTATAAGTGGGGGGCTGGAGAGATAGCCTAGCG
The DNA here is from genome assembly GCA_009823505.1 of Rhizomys pruinosus. Classification (NCBI taxonomy): domain Eukaryota; kingdom Metazoa; phylum Chordata; class Mammalia; order Rodentia; family Spalacidae; genus Rhizomys; species Rhizomys pruinosus. The sequence goes on along the minus strand of VZQC01006100.1, from coordinate 1,162,563 downwards.
GTTAAGAGCACCGACTGCTCTTGCAGAGGACCCGGGTTCGATCCCCAGCACCCACATGGCGGCCGAGAACCGTCTGTAACTCCAATTCCAGGAGAACTCCAGTTCCAGGGGAATCCGAGACCCTCTTCTGACCTCTGCGGCATTGCACGACACGGGTGCACAAACCTACATGCAGACAGTACATTCATACACATACAAAAATAAATAAAATTTAAAAAAAAAAATGTATAAGTGGAGACTTACTATGCTAATGAGGCATGGGATGCACGAAACTGTAGATCAAACTATATGTAACAGAACATGCATGATAAAACCCCCAATATTCAAATGAGCCCCCACAACACCTGCATGAGAGGAAAGTCCCAGTCTTTTGTAATGTTGCCTTTTGACTTCCTGAACTTGAATCACGATAAAGATTAGAAAAATGGTAAAAATAATAAATGCAGGGCTGGAAAGACGGCTCAGCAGTTAAGAGCATTGGCTGCTCTTGCAGAGGACCTGGGTTCAGTTCCCAGGACCCACATGATGGTTAACAACAACTGTCCTTAATTCCAGTTCTAGAGGACTCAATGCCCTCCTCCGACCTCTCCAGGCACCCCACAACACTAGTGCACTTACACACATGCAGACAATACACTCATACACATAAAATAAAAATAAATAAAACATTAAAAAATAATAAATGCAGCTTGGCATTAAATTAGAGGTGCACGTGATCAAATGGAACAGAATGAAGGGCCCAGATTTGTAAGTGAATAAATGCTAAACACAGAGGGAGGGAGGGAGGGAGGGAGGGAGGGAGGGAGGGAGGGAGGGAGGAAGATGGAGAAGAAGAGAGGAAAAGGGGGACAGAGCAAAGCGCTACTCAGCTAATTCATGACTCTAAAACTGATAAGAGTCTGTTCTAGTCTCATTTTTGTACCTGTAGTAAAACAACCTAAGAGAAACAGCGTACTGACCAGGCTTGGTGGAGCGTGCTTTTAAACCAGGCAGAGGTATTCATTCCAGACTAGCCAGGGCTGCATAGTAAGACCCTGTCTCAAACAAAACAAAACAAACAAACAACCAAAATACACAACTTAGTGGAAAGTTTATTTTAATTCACAAGTCCAGGGTGCAGTCCATCATGGTCAGAAAGTGAAGGGAGGCACTTGAAGCTGCAGGTCACACCACCGTCAAAAGCAGAGAGAGATGAATGTGTGTATACTTGGTTTTCTAACTAAGCTTTCTTCACTCATTCGACACTCCAGGGCCCCAACCAGAGAACATGCTGTCCACTTTAAGGCTGGGCCTTCCCACAGCAATTAAGGCAATTGTGATGGTTAGTTTTAATTGGTACCTTGACACAAACTATCATCACCTGAGAATGGACTCTCAATGAGGATTGTCTCAATTGTGTCGGCCTGTGGGCATGTCTGTGGGAAACTGTCTTGATGTACTGATTGATGTGGAAGAATCCAGCCCATTGTGGATGCCATCATTCTCTGAACTGTGTAAGTAGAGAAAGCCAGCCCAGCAGTAGGCATGTGCATTAGTTACTTTTCTGTTGCTGTGATAAACATCATGGGTAACACAACTTAGAGAAGGGAGAGTTTATTTGGCTTATGGTTCCAGAGGGATTAAGAGTCCATCATGGTTCAGGGAGGCATCACAGGAGTCAGCGAGAGAAGAAAGCTGAGAGCTCACATCTTCAAACAGGCACACGAAGCAGAAAGAGAGACAGAGGGAGAGAGGGAGAGAGAGAGAGAGAGAGAGAGAGAGAGAGAGAGAGAGAGAGAGAGAGAGAGAGAGATGGGTAAGCTATATACTCCCCATTACTGGGGAGTTCACACAGCATGTTCACACCTTCTAAAGGTTCCATGACCTTCCCAAAACAGTGCTGCCAACTGACCAAAAGTGTTCACATACCTGAGCCTCTCAAACCACAGCATGCACACATTCATTTTCTCTCTGTTCTTGACTATGGATGTGATATGATTAGTTGCTTCAAGTTCCTGCCTTGATGGACTGTAATCTGGAATTTAAAGTCAAATAAACCCATTTTCCCTCTCATATACTGTTAAAATAGTATTCCAAGCCAGCCGTCGTAGCCCATGACTTTAATCCTAGCACTTGGGAGACAGAGGCAGGTGGATCTTTATGAGTTCAAGGCCAGCCTGGTCTACAGAGTGAGTTCCAGGACAGCTGGGGCTACAGAGAGACCCTGTCTTGAAAAGACCAAAAAAATAAAAATAAAAATAAAATAGTATTCCATAATAACTTATTAGTTACAAAGGAAAACTGTATGATAGAGAGATCTGGAATCGTTGTTTTAAGCAAGTAGTCAAGGTTAGCATGGCCAATAGTGAACTGAGCTGCAAGTACTGGCCTCCTGTGATGGCCTGATGAAGCCCCCAGGAGCACTTACACAGCATTTGTGCCAAAAATGTCACTTGAATTTGAATCAAGGTTTTATAGTCAACTTTTTTTAAAGATCTTTTTTATTTTTTATTTTTATTTTTATTTTTATTTATTTTATGTGTTGTCGGGTGTGGTGTCTTTGAGTCATGCTTGACCGCCTTCCACACGCTGTCCTTCCCTTCTTGGCTCAGCTCCAGGACTTGCCTCCTGCCTGCAGGCCGGCAGTCTCTGGGCTCTGCTCCCGCAAGAAGGGGGGAGGGAATACCGCCAGAGATCACCCGAGGAACGAACACACACACACACATGCACGCACGCGTAGGAACTCCGTTTATTTACTGTCAGTGAGGTCTATATATTCAAGACTACTGTGCTTTGGGCAAGGAACTGGGGAGCAGGCGGAAGGGAGGGGTGAGCCAACTTAGTTCTAATGGGGGGTGCTGCAGAGCTCCGGTTTGTGCAACAGGTAACTAGAGGTGTGACATTCTGCTCAATGCCTCAAGGGAACGGGGCCTGGAAGTTTGCAGAGATAGGGCGAAGCAAGAATCATTGTACTATCCTGAATCTTCCGGCTACAGATAACTCTGGAAGCCCACAGAGATATCAGATAACTGGAGATCTTACAATTTCTCGCTTCAAGCCACACAAAAAGTTCCATTCCCACAATGTGTATGAGTTTATTGTCTGCATGTAGGTTGGTGCACCCCTGTCATGCAATGCTACGGAGGTCAGAAGAGGGTGTTGGGTTCCCCTGGAACTGGAGCTAAAGACGGTTCTCAGCCGCCACGTGGGTCCTGGGAATTGAACCCGGGTCCTCTGCAAGAGCAGTCAGCGCTCTTAACCGCTAGGCGATCTCTCCAGCCCTATAGTCAACTTTTTTAAAACTATGTTTTTTATTATTTTTATTTTTATTTTTTAATTTTTTTTTTGGTCTTTTAAAATTTTTTTTTATTTATTTCGTATGTATATGAATGTACTGTCTGCATGTAGGTTTGTGCACCATGTCGTGCAATGCCGTGGAGGTCAGAGAGGGTGTCAGATTCCCCTGGAACTGGAGTTCTCCTGAAATTGGAGTTAGAGACGGTTCTTAGCTGCCATGTAGGTGCTGGGGATCGAACCTGGGTCCTCTGCAAGAGCAGTCGGTGCTCTTAACCGCTAGGCTATCTCTCCAGCCCCTTTTTTGGTCTTTTTGAGACAGGGTCTCCCTGTAGTAGCCCCAGCTGTCCTGGAACTCACTCTGTAGACCAGGCTGGCCTTGAACTCACAAAGATCTGCCTGCCTCTGCCTCCCAAGTGCCAGGATTAAAGGCATGCGCTACCACACCCAGCTATTATTTTTATTTTTATGTGTATGAGTGTATTACCTGCATGTGTGTAAGTGTACCCGTGTCATGCAAGGTCTGAGGAGTCAGAAGGCATAAGATTCCCCTCGAACTAGAGTTAGGGATGTTTGTTAGCTGCCGTGTGGGTGCTGGGAACCAAACTTGGGTTCTCTGCAAGAGAAACCTGTGCTCTTAACCACTGAGTCATCTTTCCAGCCCCATAGTTAACTTTTAATTTTTACTAAAGGTTATACAGAGGACAGAAGAAGAAACTGAATGTTAGTATGTGCAAATAATTACACAAATCCAAAATGTGGGACCTACTAGAAATAAAAACAAACAGAAAAAACTATTTTATTTTATGTGTATGAGTGTTTTGCCTGCATGTATGTAAGTTTATCACATGTGTCCAATGCTCATGGAGTCCAGAAGAAGGTGTTGGATCCCCTGGAGCTCGAGTTACAGATAGGTGTTAGCCTCTATGTGAGTGCTAGGAATTGAATCTTGGTCCTCTGCAAGAGCAGCCAAAGCTCTTAACCAGCTCTCCAACTCTCTCTGCCCACCCCACCCTCCTCCCAAAAAATAAAAACATATTTCTTGCACTGAAGAGTCTTACTAAGCAAATAGTATTAATAGTACTATTCATTTCCTTATATGTACCAATAGTATCCTGGATATATAGGAGAAGGCCATTCTTTTTTAGGATTTATTTTATTTTGGGGGGCTAGAGAGGTTAAGAATACTGGCTATTCTTGTATAGAAGCCAGGCTAATTCCCAGCGCCCACATGGTGCTAACAATTATCTGTAACTCCAATTCCAGAGGATTCAACCCCCCCTTCTGACCTCTGAGGGCACTGGACAACACAGGTACACTTAGGTACATGCAAACACAGCACTCACACATAAAATAAAAATAAATCAATCAAAAAGGATGTATTTTTAGTTATATGTCTGTGTATGGGTATGTGCACATCCTCAGAGCCAGAGGCATTGGATCCCTCAAAGTTGGAGCTGCAGGTGGTTGTTAGCTGCTATGTGGATGGTGGGAACTTAACTCCAGTCCTCTGCGGTAGCTGAAAGTGCTCTTAACTACTGAGCCATCTAGTCATCTTTTTTTTTTTTCTCCTTGAGACAGGGTCTCAATATGTAGCCTTGGATGGCCTGTAACTCACTATTAGAGCAGGCTGGCCTCAAATCCACAGAAATCTGTCTACCTCTCCCTTCTAAGTGCTGGGATTAAAAACATGGGCCACTATGCCTGGCAAAAAGGTTGTTCTTTTTTTAAATTTTTCTTTCTTTCTTTTTTTATTTATTTATTTTTAATTAATTAATTTATTTATTTTGGGGGGGTATTTTTGAGACAGGGTCTCCCTTTAGTCACAGCTGGCCTGGAGCTCACTCTATAAACCAGGCTGGCCTTGAACTCACTGAGATCCACCTACCTCTGCCTCCCAATTGCTAGGATTAAAGCCAGGCCACCACACCCGGCTATTTATTATTTTTTATGTGTATGAATGTACTGTCTGCATGTAGGTTGGTGCACATGTGTCATGCAATGCCGTGGAGGTCAGAAGAGGGTGTCGGATTCCCCTGGAACTGGAGTTAAAGACAGTTCTTAGCCACCATGTGGGTGCTGGGAATAGAACCCAGGTCCTCTGCAAGAGCAGTCTGCTCTCTTAACCTCTGAGCCATCTCTCCAGCCCCAAGAAGGTTATTCTTTAGTAGTGCATTAAAAATTGTTCAAGGGGCTGGCCCGAGTATGTTGTCCTTTAGTAGTGCATTAAAAACTGTTCAAGGGGCTGGAGTGATGGCTCTGCAGTTAAGAGCACCAACTGCTCTTGCAGAGGACCTGGGTTCGACTCCCAGCACCCACATGGCAGCTAAAAGCCATCTTTAAGCCAGGTGTGGTGGCACACGCCTTTAAGCCCAGCACTCAGGAGGCAGAGGCAGGTGGATCTCTATGAGTTCAAGGCCAGCCTGGTCTACAGAGTGAGTTCCAGGCCAGCTGAGGCTATAGGGAGACACAGTCTCAAACACACACACACACACACACACACACATACACACACACACACACACACACAAACAAAAACTGCTCAAGAGCTTGCAGAGGACCCGGGTTCGATTCCCAGCACCCAAATGGTGGCTAAGAACTGTCTTCAACTCCAGTTCCAGGGGAATCCAAAGCCCTCTTCTGACCTCTGTGGCATTGCATGACCCGGGTGCACCAACCTACATGCAGACAGTACACTCATACACATAAAAAATAATAAATTAGGGCTGGAGAGATGGCCTAGCGGTTAAGAGCGCTGACCGCTCTTACAGAGGACCCGGGTTCGATCCCCAGCACCCACATGGCGGCCGAGAACCGTCTGAAACTCCAATTCCAGGAGAACTCCAGTTCCAGGGGAATCCGACACCCTCTTCTGACCTCTGCGGCATTGCACGACACGGGTGCACAAACTTGCATGCAGACAGTACATTCATACACATATGGAAATAAAATTAATAAAAAAATTAAAAAAAATAATAAATTAAAAAATTTAAAAACTGTTCAAGTGTCATGAGTCTCAGCTCACTTTATATATGAGTGTATTTATATGTGTAGATGTAGCAAATATTAAAATAATTAGGGCTGTTGAATGTAGGTAGGTGTTAAGTAATCATTTACTGCATTATTCTCTTAATGTTTTCAGTTTGTTTAAAGTTTTCAAAATAAATACGTAGTTAGGAAAAAACTCCAACCAGCAAAACTTTCCAGGCTGTCAAATCTGGATGGCTGAGAACATTAGCTGTCTTTCTTTTTGTTGCTTTTTGCAGAGTTGAAGAAGAACCTGTGGCCTTGTGAACTAGGTAAACGCTCTGCCATGGGTGAATCTGCTACAGATCCCAGCCTTCTTTTACTTTTTAAAAATTGGGGGGCTGGAGAGATGGCCTGGTGGTTAACAGCACCGACCGCTCTTGCAGAAGACCCGGGTTCAATCCCCAGCACCCACAGGGCGACTAAGAACCATCTTTAACTCCAGTTCCAGAGGAATCTGACACCCTCTTCTAACCTCCGTGGCATTCCACGACACGGGTGCACCAACCTACATACAGACAGTACATTCATACACATAAGAAAATAATAAATTAAAAAATATATAAAAAAAATTTGACATAGGCTCACACTCACTGGGCATGGTGACACACACCTTTAATCCCAGCACTTGGGAGGCAGAAGCAGGTGGATCTCTGTGAGATTGAGGCCAGCCTGGTCTATATAGCAAGTTCTAGGCCAACTAGGGCTACAGGGAGATCCTGTCTCAAAAACAAAGGCTGGTGGCTGGAGAGATAGCTCATCAGTTAAGAACTCTGGCTGCTCTTCCAGAGGACTGGGTTCAGTTCCCAGCACCCACACAGCAGCTAGCAACAGTCTGTAACTCCACTTAAAGGGGATCCAGCGCACTCTTCTGGCCTCTACAGGCTTTGCACAACATGTGTGCACTTACATACATGCTGGCAAAATACTTGTATGCGGGGGTCATAGAGAAGTGGTAGGCAAAGACCACCCTCTCCAGTTTCCTCGCCACCGAAGATCTTCACTCCGAAGATCTTCACTCTGTCGGCCCGCGATGGAGTGGGGCTGGGGAGAATAAGTGCGCTGCCGAACTGAAAGTAACCACAACAGGGAGTCGAGTCAGGGTGTTACAGCTCAAGCTCACTTTATTGCAGGTTTACAGAGGTTTATAAGCCTACTAGGGTATGTGTCTCTTCCTAATTGGTCCTTTTAGGAGGCTTAATTTACAAGTCCCTAATTGATCCAATCCCTTCCCTTCCTAGCATAGTCCCTAATTATCATGTTAGTACGCGGAAGTAAAGAAGTGAAACTAGCCTTCCTTGCTTGATGGGCGGGGGTGAGTTCGTGAAACTCTAGCGCAGGCTTTCTTTTGTCCTTCAGGCCTATCTTCTCGGCTATTCCATGCCGTCATTTCCCCCTTTTTGTTTTATTTGGCATAGCTCCTGTCTTAGGTTGGTGCTTTTACTGGGCTCAGCTCTTACCCGTCTTTGAGTAGATAGCAGCTTTGGCTATCCCCCTGTCTTAGGTTGGCCGACCCAAAAAGCCCTTACCTGTCTTTGGAGTCTGATGCTGCTTTTCGAATGGATGCCAGGAGATCTGTCAGTTCAGTACACTGTGGGATCCGAAAGGTTGTTCACAACAGCAAGACAAAACTCACAGATGAGAGAGGAAGCCACAAGGAGAAAAGAAGGGACCAGATCCCCTTGCCGTGGCCTAAATACTGCCTGCAGCAGAAGCGTAAGCCCACATTGGGGTGGCCATCCGGGTTGAGGTCGGTCCAATCCAGAAGATCCCTGTCCGTCAAGTTGACAACCTCAGGATGTAACCCATCCACAAGTCCACCCCTTGTCATAGGACACCAAATCAGAATTCCCCCTTCTATGTTATGCTTAATATGTACAGTGCAAATCGGGCAGGGTCTATAATCCACTCATAACATGTTTAAGTGTCTCCTGTGCAATACAAAGCATTATATATCTAGAGTAGGTGGTAATGGTATGTCCTTGAGAAGAACATTAGTCCTCAATAATCAATAACCCTAAATATGACAACACGAACACTTATCGCAGTGAATTCAAAAGGAACAACACCAGTCATCAACTGAATAACATAACATATAATATATAACTATATACACACACATCAAGAAGATATATATAACTATATACATATATATAGACAAGAACATCTAACCAAAATAGGACACAAAGTTAATATCTATTAATAATCCACATTTCTGCAAATGGTCCCGTGGCCTCAGCTGATATTTATATGACTACCTTTTCTACTACCCATTCTGTATTTCCTCCACCTCAGAGCAAGCACTCTCTGCAGGTCTGGCTCTTTCTCTGGAGGAGTGACCCATACCTTCCCCTAAAGGTCTGGGCCATTATTGTCTGTCTGGTTTGGGGTTGTGTGAGTTTTCCGATTGACCTTAATATAGGCATGTAGCACCAGAAGGGTCCTAGCATCTCTCTCATCTTCCAGTACATAACTTCCTTGCCCCCATATGGAGAAAAGTCCAATTATCCCCACTGAATAGTTCGGGATCAATCACTCCTCCTCCTACTGACTGTTATTCCGTTCCTTAGCCTGTTGGGTTAGCTAAGGTCAGTGTAAAAGCCACGAACTGGCCAGGGGGACGTCTTAGTTCCAGCTCAGGACCGTTTGCTGTATCTCCTGGCAAAGCACTCCCCCATTTGGAACCAAAACGTCTAGACAGCAGGGAGCAGAAGCAATGTTCGTGGGTACAGGAAGCAAAATTTTCCTACCAGGATCACTAAGGGTGATAGTGAGTGGAATCACTCCCACTTCCACCCCTTGGTTCCTGACCCATGAATTCTGGGAGAAACAGTACATATAGTGGACGCTGATTCAAATCATATACTGCCTCTGAAGTACCCTGCCGCCCAGCCTTCCAGGATGCACCATAATTGTCACTGTAACTGTGTCTTCAAGAGGCCATTCCATCGTTCTATCATGCAGCTGGCTTCTGGGTGGTGGGGAACATGGTAAGACCAGTGGATACCATGACCATGGGCCCACCGTCGCACTTCTTTGGCTGTGAAGTGAGTTCCTTGTTCAGAAGCAATGCTGTGAGGAATAAAATGATGGTGGATAAGGCATTCTGCAAGTTCCCTGGATGGTAGTTTGGGCAAAAGCATTATGCGTAGGAAGGGCAAATCCATAACCAGAATAGTTAGCTATTCCTGTAAGGAAGAAACGCTGTCCCCATCCATGAATGGAAGTGTACCAATGTAGTCAACCTGCCACCAGGTTCTTGGCTGGTCACAACCCGGGGAATAGCACCATATTGGGGGGCTCAATGTTGGTCTCTGCTGTTGCCAAATCTGGGGAGAAACAGAATTGAAAGATGAATTTCTTTAGTGTGCTTGGTACTCTCTGGAGCCAGCTCTCCAACTCAATGAAGCTTAGAGTTACGGAAGGCTTTCCTGGTGGCATGAAGAGTAATGATAATCCTCAGTGCAGACTATTTGATGTAATTATGATAGATCCATTTGACTCACTTGACTCGCCTCTTGTGAGAAGCCAGGAATTTAGCC
>VZQC01006100.1:1071931-1150235 GCA_009823505.1 Rhizomys pruinosus | reverse complement strand
GGCTAAATTCCTGGCTTCTCACAAGAGGAGTTAGTGAGTCAAATGGATCTATCATAATTACATCAAATAGTTTGTCATGAGGATTATCATTCCTCTTCATGCCACCAGAAAGCCTTCCGTAACTCTAAAGCTTCATTGAGTTGGAGAGCTGCTCCAGAGAGTACCAAGCACACTAAAGAAATTCACTTTCAATTCTGTTTTCCCCAGATTTGCAACAGCAGAGACCAACATGAGCCCCCGAATATGGTGCTATCCCCGGGGTGTGACCAGCCAGAACCTGGTGGCAGAGTTGACTACATGGTACCACTTCCATCATGGAGTGGGGACAGCGTTTTTCCTTACAGGAATAGTAACTTATTCTGGTTATGGATTTGTCCTTCCTACGTAATGCTTCTTGCCCAAACTACCATCCAGGGACTTAGCAGAATGCCTTATCCACCATCATGTTATTCCTCACAGCATTGCTTCTGACAAGAGAACTCACTTCACAGCCAAAGAAGTGCGACGTGGGCCACATGTCATGGTATCCACTGGTCTTTCCATGTTCCCACCACCCAGAAGCCAGCTGCTATGTAGAACATTGGAATGGCCTCTTTGAAGACCACAGTTACAGCCAATTTAGGAAGCAATACCTGAAGGGCTGGGCGCAGGTTCTCAAGCAAGCAGTAATGCTTTGAATCAGCGTCCACTATATGGTCTGTTTTCTCTATAGCCAGAATTCATGGGTCAGGAACCAAGGGTGGAAGTGGAACTGATTCCACTCACTATCACCCCTTAGTGACCCATGGTAGGAAAATTTTTGCTTCCTGATACCACGACCTTGCGTTCTGCTGGTCTAGAGTTTTGGCTCCAGATGGGGGGAGTGCTTTTTCAGGGGATACAGCAAAAACTTCCATTGAGCTGGAAGCTAAGACTTCCCCTGGCCACTTTCGGACTTCTACTGCCTTTAACCAACAGGCTAAGGAAGAGAATAACAGTTAGGAGGAGTGATTTGATCCCGACTACTATCGGGGGAAATTGGACTTTTCTCCATACTGGCGGGCAAGGAAGTTATGTCTGGAAGTGATGAGTGCTGTAGGGCACCTTCTGGGTGCTACCATGTCCTATAATTAAGGTCAATGAAACTCCAAACAACCCAAACCAGACAGGACAATGAATGGCCCAGACTCATTCAGGGAATGAAGGTATGGGTCACTCCTCAGGAAAAGACCACGACTTGCAGAGGTGCTTGCTGATCGGTGGAGGAAATACAGAATGGGTTGTAGAAAAGGTAGTCATTAATATCAGCTGAGGCCACGGGACCAGTTGCAGAAATGTGGATTATATAGATATTAACTTTTGTCCTATTTTGCTAAGATGTGCTTGTTCATTATATATGTATATATAGTATAACTATATATATCTATGTGTTGTGTATATATTATATATATATAGTATGTAATTAAGCTGATACTTGTGTTGTTCCCTTCTTGAATGTGCAACTGAATATGTGTTAACGTGTTGTCATATTTAGGTTTATTACGATATTGAGGACTAATGTTCTTCTCAAGGCACCATTACCACCTACCTTAAGATATTAATGCTTTGCTATTGCACATGGAGATCACTTATAACTGTTTAGGTGAGAATTATACCCTGCCATCGTTTGCAATGACATTATAAGAATAACATAATGGAGAGCTATTTATTGGTTGTCAGTTGACAAGGGGTGGACTTGTGGATGGTTAATCCTGGGGGTTGCTCACTTGACGGAACAATAGAGAAAGGTCTTCTGATTGGACCGCCCTCAACCCGGATGGCCCACCCAAATGTGGGCGTACCTTCTGCTGTCAGGCAGTTATTAGGCCACGCCGAAGGAGGCTGTTTCTTTTCTGCCGTGCTTGCCTCCTCTCTCATCTGGTGAGTTTTCTGCTTGCTGTGTGATCAACCTTCGGATCCACATGTGTACTGAGACTGACAGATCTCCTGGCATCCATTCGGGCCTTCAGCACTGGATTGGGACTACTGAGACATCCAGCCTTGCAGACTGAGCAGTTCCTGGATTCTCTCGGCCTTTCCAGTGTGGTGCAGCTACTGTTGGACTCCTTGAACTCTGTCACGTGAGCAAATCAATAAATTGTATATAGCTATATATTCGTCCTGTTACTTCTGTTTCTTAGAGAACCCTGACTAATCCTTTATGAAAAAAGAAAAGACTTGATTCTCTCGCTCCCTTTTTTACATTTATTTATTTATTTATTTATTTATGTGTGTGTGTGTGTGTACACAAGTGCGGTAGCAATGCTCTTGTAGAGGTCAAAGGACAAACTTTCGAAGTCAGGTCTTTCCTTCTACCATGTGGGTTCCAGCATTGGAACTCAACTTGTCAGACTTGGCAGCAAGCGCCCTTATTAACTAAGCCATCTCACCAGCCTTGTGGCTTGAATCTCTTAACAATGACACAAAGGAAGAGGAACAAATTAACATACAGGAGCTAAGAACATTGCCACGTTGATAAATCCTCCATCTTGATAAATCAAGTTGATTTGCTGCAATCCCAAATTCAAGAAAGAAAAAAATATTATCTTTTTTTTTTTTTTTTGGTCTTTTTAAGACAGGGTCTCCCTGTAGCCCCAGCTGTACTGGAATTTGCTCTGTAGACCAGGCTGGCCTTGAACTCACAAAGATCCACCTGCCTCTGCCTCCCAAGTGCTAGGAATAATGGCGTGTACCACCACGCCTGGCAAAAATATTTTTTATCATGCTGGGGATTGGGCTGTGTGCACGCTAAGAACACATTCTGTGAGTTGGAGCCCTAGTCCCAGAGGGAATTTTTGTGTGTGTTTATCTGAGACAAGATCACATGTAGTCCAGACTAATCTCAAACTCCATATGTAGCATAGGATGACCTTGAACTCCTGATCCTCTGCACTCTGCCTCCCGAGTCATCACTTTTACTTCTGAGCCCATCACTCCAGACTTCAAAATAAATTCTGACCCAGGCCACCATGTGGCTGAACCTTGAAAACATTATGCTAAGTGAAATTAAAAGTTCACAATTACACAAAAAGACAAATATTACAGTTGCGTTTATATGATACACCTAGAGAGGCAAATTCATAGAGACAGAACGTAGAATGGAGATGAGCAGAGGTGGAGGGAGGGGAGAATGGGGAATTATTGTTTAATGGGCGCAGAGCAACTATTTGCCATGATAAAATGCTCTGCAAGTGGGTAATGGTGACGGCTGCAAAAGCACTGTGAATGCACCTAGTGTCACTAAACTGTGTAGCTAAAACCAATTCAAATGAGATAAAGAAATGTGATGCACACCATCGTGTGTGTGTGTGTGTGTGTGTGTGTGTGTGTGTGCATGCTATTCAAAAAGACACTGTTCATTCATAACTATAAAGGTGAACTTACAGGATATAATGCTACAGGAAATAGCCAGACACTGAGAGACAAATGTCCTGGGACCTCACTCATAGGTGGAATTTACAGTAGAGTTATGGTTTCCAGGGATTTGGAGGTGTGAGAAAGAGGGGGATGTTGGTCAAGGGGTAAGAAGTGTGAGTTGGAATCTTTTTTCTTGGTGTTTGGGACAGGGCCTTCCTGTAGCTCTAGCTGGCCTGGAACTTGCTAGGTAGACCAAGCTGGCCTCGATCTCTCAGAGATCTGCCTGCCTCTGTCTCCTGAGTTCTGGGATTAAAGGCATACACCACAATGCCCAGCCTTGAGTTCACATCTTGAATACATTCTAGAGATCTACTGATCTACTGATCTAGCTAACAACATGTTTACAGTTAATACCATTAGATATTTGAAATTTGCTAAGAGGTGATAAATCTTAAGTATGCCCCCCCACATCTATCCAACACATACACTCACAAATAGTAACTATGTGAGGGTAGAGATATACTAATTAACTTTATTGTGGTGATTATTTCATAGTGATTATATATATGTGTATATATACATATACTGTGTACACTAAATTGAGGCTTGGGGTGTACCTTAGTGGTAGAATGCATAAGGCTCTTCATTCTATCTCCAACACTGGAAAAAATTTTTTTAGATAGGACTCATGTAGCCAAAGCTGGTCTCGAATTCACTGTGTAGCCAAGGATGACCCTGAACTCCTAGGCCTCCTGTCTCCACCTCCTGAGTACTGGTATTACAGGTGTACTTTAGCCATCCAGTTTTAGGCAGTGCTAAAGATCAAACCCAGAGCTTCCTACATGCTAGGCAAGCACTTTACTAACTGAGCAAGCATCCCTAGCCTGAAAAGCCTTTTTCTTTTTTATTCCTCTGTTATATCCCAATAAGGAAAATGTTCAAGTTACATTTATAACTTACCACAATTTTAAAAGTCTAACCTCCCCAATGTTAAAGGAAAGGAACAAATCATAAAAGAATATATGTAAAGCCGGGCATGGTGGCACACGCCTTTAATCCTAGCACTTGGGAGGCAGAGGCAGGTGGATCTTTGTGAGTTCAAGGCCAGCCTGGTCTACAGAGCGAGTTCCAGGACAGCTGGGGCTACATGGAGACCCTGTCTCAAAAAGACCAAAAAAAAATATATGTAAGGCAGGTATAGTAGCCCACACCTCTAATCCCAGCACTAGGGGTGGGGGGGAGGCTGAGGCAGGAAGATCAGGAACTTGAGGCCACCCTGGGCCACACTGCAAGGTGTATGTAGTATAATTCCTCGTATAAAAATTTCAAAAGCACACAAATATACCACACTAAAGGGATGCAGTCACAGACAGTAAAGCCCCAAAGGAGGCATTGCTACAGTTGTAAGCATGACTTCTTTTGGAGCTTCTGTACTGACGTGGACACAGGGGAGCTGAGCATTTGTTACCCACTGTGTCACCTCCCCTCCTGTTTATCTCTGACAGGTTCCCAGGAGCTCTGCTTCAGAAGCTGCAATCCCATCTACTTCCTGTTTCATGGAGAAGCAAGCTGGAGCTCAGGGGGTAGCTTCCCCACAGAGTCCCTCACTTTCCAAGGAGATTAAATCATCACTTGGCTGTAACAGCCGCTGATGGGACCAGCGCCCAAGGGATGAAGGCCCAGGTCACTTTGGGGGCCAGGAGGCTGGCTCGATGGGCCAGGTGTTGAGGTGGGCACAGGTGGCTGAGGGGTTCACGGTGACTGAGTAACTGACCAGTGACATCCAGTGTCTGCTTCTTCCACTGGGAGTCCTCCCCCTGCCCGGCGGCTGACTTTGGCAGGTTATATTCCTGTAAGTTCTCAGCCTCGGTCAGACTCCTCAGCCAGGGAGAGGAAGAAAGGGGCTGCAGTACTTTCTGTCAGCCCCCAGTTCAGCCTGCTTATGCCTTGATTCAAGAGCTAGTTATAAGGGCTGGAGAGATGGCTCAGCATGAAGAACACTGGCTCTTCTTGAAGACGACTGAAATTTGATTTCTAGCCCCGACATGGCAGCTAACAACTGTCTGTAACTCCAGTTCCAGGGGATCTGATGCCCTCTTCTGACCTCAGTAGGCCTTGCCCAGCAGGGTGCACTTACATCAATGCATGAAAACCACTCATACACATAAAATAATATTTTTTTTGGTCTTTTCGAGACAGGGTCTCCCTGTAGCCCCAGCTGTCCTGGAACTCACTCTGTAGACCAGACTGGCCTTGAACTCACAAAGATCTGCCTGCCTCTGCCTCCCAAGTGCTAGGATTAAAGGCGTGTGCCACCACGCCCGGCTATAAAATAATATTTTTAAAAAATCTGATTGCACCATGGCTAAGGGGGGCAAAGGGACAGAAAGCTTGAGCATAATATTTTTTCTTGGGACCCCCGGTTTTCCAACCATTTAAGGAAGAATCTAGCTCTTTTACATCTCTATTTCATGGATGGAAGCATGTGACTGCCCTAGGTCACCAACAGAGTGAAGGCAAAAAACCCCTCATTCCAAACCATGCCACCATAAGATCCTCTCCAAAGCCACGTGGACAGAAGCCATCAGGCTCAAAACAACACACACTCTTCCTATTCCATGGGAGCTCTGGGCTGTGGCTGGGGTTGGACAGGAAGCCCTCTTGGCCAGAGTGCTTCTCTAAAGGATAGGCTCTGTGCATGGCTGGTCAACTGACACGAAACAAGGAAGTAGAAGGACAAAATTGTGGCTATTTGGGGGAAGAATTGGGGCTGTTATGAGGTGGTGGATTTAGAGGAAAGAATCTGGACTGTAAGGGAAAACACCAGAGGACCATTGTTAGGAGCCCTGTAAGTGCTGCTCTGGGACACTCTGGACTTAGGGGCTGCCCAGACATGGGCTTTGTTAACGGTTTCCTGGAGTGGAAATGAATAGCCGGCCGGAAAGGCTCTGGAATACCATATAACGATGCACAGGCACCCCCTGGTGGCACTTTCGGGTAATGGCAGCCCTGAATCTGGGCATCTGAGGACATTTCTCCCTGGGATACTTAACAGTCAGGAACTCAGAAGGCTCTTTTTTTTTTTTTTTTTTTTTNAAGCACTTTACTAACTGAGCAAGCTCCCCTAGGCCTGAAAAGCCTTTTTCTGTTGTTATTCCTCTGTTATATCCCAAAAGAAAAATGTTCAAGTTTACATTTATAAACTTACCACAATTTTAAAAGTCTAACCTCCCCAATGTTAAAGGAAAGGAACAAATCATAAAAGAATATATGTAAGCCGGGCATGGTAGGCCACACGCCTTTAATCCTAGCACTCTGGGACGGCGAGGCAGGTGGCATCTTGTGGGATTCAAGGTTCAAGCAGCCTGGTCTACAGAGCAAGTTCCCGACAGCTGGGTCTACATGGAATGACCTGTTCTCAAAAAGACCAAAAAAAAATATATGTAAGGCACGGTTATGTAGCCCACCACCTCTAATCCCAGCCTAGGGTGGGGGGGGGAGTGAGGCAGGAAGATCAGGAACTGAGGCCACCTGGGCCACACTGCAAGGTGTATGTAGTATAATTCCTCGTATAAAAATTTCAAAAGCACACAAATATACCACACTAAAGGGATGCAGTCACAGACAGTAAAGCCCCAAAGGAGGCATTGCTACAGTTGTAAGCATGACTTCTTTTGGAGCTTCTGTACTGACGTGGACACAGGGGAGCTGAGCATTTGTTACCCACTGTGTCACCTCCCCTCCTGTTTATCTCTGACAGGTTCCCAGGAGCTCTGCTTCAGAAGCTGCAATCCCATCTACTTCCTGTTTCATGGAGAAGCAAGCTGGAGCTCAGGGGGTAGCTTCCCCACAGAGTCCCTCACTTTCCAAGGAGATTAAATCATCACTTGGCTGTAACAGCCGCTGATGGGACCAGCGCCCAAGGGATGAAGGCCCAGGTCACTTTGGGGGCCAGGAGGCTGGCTCGATGGGCCAGGTGTTGAGGTGGGCACAGGTGGCTGAGGGGTTCACGGTGACTGAGTAACTGACCAGTGACATCCAGTGTCTGCTTCTTCCACTGGGAGTCCTCCCCCTGCCCGGCGGCTGACTTTGGCAGGTTATATTCCTGTAAGTTCTCAGCCTCGGTCAGACTCCTCAGCCAGGGAGAGGAAGAAAGGGGCTGCAGTACTTTCTGTCAGCCCCCAGTTCAGCCTGCTTATGCCTTGATTCAAGAGCTAGTTATAAGGGCTGGAGAGATTGGCTCAGCACTGAGAACACTGGCTCTTCTTGAAGACGACTGAAATTTGATTCTAGCCGGACATGGCAGCTAAACAATGTCTGTACACTCCAGTTCCAGGGGATTTGCCTCTTTCTGACTCTCAGTCAAAGGCACTGCCGCCACAGGTACACTTACATACATGCATGGAAAAACAACTCATACACAATTAAAATAATATTTTTTTTGGTCTTTTCGAGACAGGGTTCCCTGTAGCCCCAGCTGTCCTGGAATCACTCTGTAGACCAGCTGGGCCTTGAACTCACAATAGATTGCCTGCCTCTGCCCTCCCAAGTGCTAGGATAAAGGCGTGTGCCACACGCCCGGCTTTTCTTTGTTTTATAAAATAACATGTCTTAAAAAATCTGATGCACCTATGGAGCTAAGGGGGGCAACGGGACAGAAAGCTGAGCATAAGATGGGTTTTCTGGGACCCCCGGTTTTCCAACCATTTAAGGAAGAATCTAGCTCTTTTACATCTCTATTTCATGGATGGAAGCATGTGACTGCCCTAGGTCACCAACAGAGTGAAGGCAAAAAACCCCTCATTCCAAACCATGCCACCATAAGATCCTCTCCAAAGCCACGTGGACAGAAGCCATCAGGCTCAAAACAACACACACTCTTCCTATTCCATGGGAGCTCTGGGCTGTGGCTGGGGTTGGACAGGAAGCCCTCTTGGCCAGAGTGCTTCTCTAAAGGATAGGCTCTGTGCATGGCTGGTCAACTGACACGAAACAAGGAAGTAGAAGGACAAAATTGTGGCTATTTGGGGGAAGAATTGGGGCTGTTATGAGGTGGTGGATTTAGAGGAAAGAATCTGGACTGTAAGGGAAAACACCAGAGGACCATTGTTAGGAGCCCTGTAAGTGCTGCTCTGGGACACTCTGGACTTAGGGGCTGCCCAGACATGGGCTTTGTTAACGGTTTCCTGGAGTGGAAATGAATAGCCGGCCGGAAAGGCTCTGGAATACCATATAACGATGCACAGGCACCCCCTGGTGGCACTTTCGGGTAATGGCAGCCCTGAATCTGGGCATCTGAGGACATTTCTCCCTGGGATACTTAACAGTCAGGAAGTCAGAGAAGCTCTTTTTTTTTTTTTTTTTTTTTTTCTTAATTTTATTTATATTTTATTTTCTTTTTGCTATGTGTATGAGTGTACTGTCTGCATGTAGGTTTGTGCACCCGTGTCGTGCAATGCGCGGAGGTCAGAGAGGGTGGTGTGGACTCCCCTGGAAACTGGCAGTTCTCCTGGGAGTTCGCAGTTTCAGACGGTTCTCAGCGCGCCATGTGGGTGGGGGGATCGAAACCCGGGTCTCTGTACAGACGCGGTCAGCGCTCTCAACCACATAGTGGCCCATTGTCTCTCAGCCCCCAGAAGGCTCTTAAAGTGTTGGTGCTGCACTAAGCCATTCGCATCTCCTGTTCTGCCATCACAACATCTGGAGGAAAACTTTCGTCCATTGCTTGCATTCCTCCCTCAACCCTCACATGCTGATAAACCTCAAGTCCATAAACCTCAAATTCTGTTGCCCCAGGCTCTGGGACCTCTGCCTGTTCTGTGGTTTTACATAAAGACTGGCTGTCTCTCTGACACTGGCTACCCTTTACTCTGATCAACTCGTCCCATTTTCTTTACCAATGGATCATAACTTTCTTGAGCAACTCACTCTTCTTTTTTTTATTTATTTTATTTATTTTTCTTGAATGTGTATGAATGTACTGTCTGCATGTAGGTCTGTGCACCCGTGTCGTGCAATGCCGCGGAGGTCAGAAGAGGGTCTCGGATTCCCCTGGAACTGGAGTTCTCCTGGAATTGGAGTTACAGACGGTTCTCAGCCGCCATGTGGGTGCTGGGGATCGAACCCGGCTCCTCTGCAAGAGCAGTTGGTGCTCTTAACTGCTAGGCTATCTCTCCAGCCCCTCACTCTTCTTTATATTCCTGGAAGAGAAAGGGGCTGAATAAATGTTAAATGAATAAATGATGAATGAGGGGTTATTCCTGGCACACAGAGCTTGGACACAGGGTCAACACCACAGTCTAAGTAAAGATTCTGAGTCATACAGCAACCACAGTGTCACTTTCTGAGGGAAAATGTCTCCAAAGATCACTAACCTTGAAATCACAAATACTTCCCTTGGAAACCCCCACATGACATCACGTCATCCAACATTTCCCAACTAGTAAAATATAGGGAGATAAGAAGCATCTGAGGGAATTAGATGATTATCTGGCTTGGGGCCAGAGGTCCTAAGGGTGGTCCTGGGTGTGGTCACTGAAGTGGGGAATAGAATCTTCAGAGGTATCCCAGGAGGCCAGTGACGTTTTCTCAACTTGGGGCCCAGATTAGCCCAGTCAGGGATCACAGTGTTGCTCTCTTAGGACCTTGCCTTCTGTGGGGTCTTAATAAGTGACCTTAGCCTCTCTCTGTCTGAGGTTTCTGCTCATTTATCATCTGTACATAGGAGCAGTAATGGGGGTAGCATTCACTGAAGTCCAGGCTCCCCAGGTGTGCCCAGAAACACCCTTTGCACACTTGCAAGACCCTGGGGAGACCTTAACTGTTTTCACAGGAGAAGAAATTGAATATCAAAGAAGCTTAAAAACTGGCTCATAGACACACAGATGGAAGGAGGCTGGAGCTGGGATGGCAGTCCGTGACTGTGGGTCCAAACATGGACGGAGGTTTCTTTCTTTCTCTTTTCTTTCTTTCTTTCTTTCTTTCTTTCTTTCTTTCTTTCTTTCTTTCTATAAATTATTTTCACACATTTCAAACTTTGTTCAGTTTAAAATGGGAGCCTTCCATCTACCTATATGTTCCCTGAAGAACTCAGTGCTCTAATTTTCTGGGTGTCTCTCTAGAGATTTTTTTTCTACAAATGCAGATATACACATCTCCTCCCTGTGAGTTCACCCACCTTGCTGGAGCACACCCTGTCCTGCATCTTACTCTTTGCACCAAACACTGTGTCTCAGAGTTGTTCAGCAGCAGTGTTTGGAACCGTGCCATTCTTTTTATGGCTGCAAATTAGAACCCTGATGGATCTATTACACTTTATTCCCCAGTCCCCTAACGATGGACATCTGTTTACCACCTTTAGAGAACATTAATAATGCAGCAAGCAAATTGTATTTTACACTCGTGCAAAATACAACCCAACCCTCATGCTCTGAGCCTCCCTTATTTGCTCTTTTGTCACTCATTCCAGAAGGTTCTAAGGACACGGACTAGAAGTACTGGGTCCTCTCCTATAGGAGTGTGGCATAGAAAGTCTGATTTTCTCCAAGCTTCTGGACAAGTCTGGGAGCTCATGTAAACCTCACTGTCCCTTTTACACTGTTGCCTTCCTAGTTTTCCTGTCAGTCCCCTTTGAGGCAGCTTCTGAACCTGAGTTGTTTTTTTTTTTTAATTTTATTTATTTCTGTATGTGTATGAATGTACTGTCTGCATGCAGGTTTGTGCACCCGTGTCGTGCAACGCCGCGGAGGTCAGAAGAGGGTATCGGATTCCCCTGGAACTGGAGTTCTCCTGGAATTGGAGTTTCAGACGGTTTTCGGCCGCCATGTGGGTGCTGGGGATCGAACCCGGGTCCTCTGTAAGAGCGGTCGGCGCTCTTAACCGCTAGGCCATCTCTCCAGCCCAAGTTTGTTTTTTAATGTGTATATTTTGCCTGCAGGAATGTAAATGCACCCATGTCATGCAATACTCATGGAAGACAGAAGAGGGCAGCAGATTCCCCAGAACTGCAGTTACAGGTGTTAACCACATTGCCGGTGCTAGGGACCCAATGGATGCTCCGTAAGAGCAGCCAGTGCTCTTAACTACTGAGCCATCTCTCCAGGCCCTGAACCAGAGGTTTGAAGAAGTAACAGACAGTATGGGAGAGCGCTCTCGTGTGGACCCATCCTGGCCCAGTGTGCTTGCCTGGGTCTTCCCAGCTGAGGAGGGCAGTCTCAGAACCCCCTTTTCCTGTATGTTAAACACAGAAATGAAAAGTCTTCTCAAATCCTGCCACCTCCTCCTAGAGAGTGGAATTCTAATCTGGGAACCACCCTGTGTCCCCACTTTAAGGTAAGAAATAAACAGGCGATACAAAGTTGAAAGAATGTGATCTTACGACCAAAGAACAAAACTGAAAGGAAGATTAGAGATGAAGGAATGTATCCACGAAAATGTGACGAGGGGCTGAGTGAGTAAAGTGCTTGCTGTGAAAGCCGAATTCAATACTTGGAACTCATATAAAGGTGGAAGGGGAGCACTGACTCCACTAAGTTGTCCTCTGACCTCCACATACACATATCTTGCACATATAATAATAAATTTAAATTTTTTAAATTTTATTTATTTATTTTTTATGTGTATGAATGTACTGTCTGCATGTAGGTCTGTGCACCCGTGTCGTGCAATGCCGCGGAGGTCAGAAGAGGGCATCGGATTCCCCTGGAACTGGAGTTCTCCTGGAATTGGAGTTTCAGACGGTTCTCAACCGCCATGTGGGTGCTGGGGATCGAACCCGGGTCCTCTGCAAGAGCAGTCGGTGCTCTTAACCGCTAGGCCATCTCTCCAGCCCGTAAATTTAAATGTTTTTAGGGGCTAGAGCAATAGCTCAGCAGTTAAGAGCATTCATGTTCTTTCAGAAGACCAGGGTTCAGTTCCCAGCACCTACATGGTACCCAGCAATCATCCATACCTCAAGTACCAAGGGGTCCAAACCCTCTTCTGACCTCCACGAGTACTGCACACATGTGGTGCAATTACCTACAAACAAGCAAAACATTCATGTACATGAAATACAAATATATACAATATAAAATTTTTTTAATTAAAAAAATTTTTTTAATTTTTAAAATTTATTTCTTTTATGTGTATGAATGTACTGTCTGCATGCAGGTNAAGCCTTTTCTGCGTTTGGCCAGGTGGAGAGGGCCATAATCATCGTGAATGACCGAGGAAGGCCCTCAGGAAAATGCATTTTATTTTATTTTATTTATTTCTTTTATGTGTATGAATGTACTGTCTGCATGCAGGTCTGTGCATCGGTGTCATGCAATGCCTCAGAGGTCAGAAGAGGGTGTCGGATTCCCCTGGAACTGGAGTCAAAGACGGTTCTCAGCCGCCATGTGGGTGCTGGGAATCGAACCCAGGTCCTCTGCCAGAGCAGTCGGTGCTCTTAACCATTAGTCCCTACAATATAAAATTTTTAATGTAAGCTAGATGTGGTGGTGCATGCCTTTAATCAAAGCACTCAGGAGGCAGAGGCAGGCAGATCTCTGTGAGATGAAGCCGGCTGCATCTACATAGTGAGTCCAGGCGAGCTGGGGCTACAAGGAGACCCTGTCTCAAAAAAAATTTTTTTTAATGTGATGAGCAATCTTCACTCTCATCTCCAAAGCAAGGAAATGAAAAATATCTTTCAGCACTTTTCAGGGGCTCAGACCTTTGTGAATTTCCAGACACTTCATCCTCACCTGCAGCCCCCTCTGCAACTAAGATACTCAAATTGGCACCAAGGCAAGTGGGACTAGATCTTTTTCATTACTAGTGACTTCCTAGCTGATTGGAAGATTCCTGGCCCAATTCATCCTGGAGTTTGAGACACAGCATTGTATTAAAAAAGCTTCTGGAGAAGACCCTGGCTGTGAACCAGCACCTTCCCTTACATGCTTTCTTTGTTTTGGTTTCTGGGGTTTTAAAAATTATTTTTATTTATGCATGTGTGTGTGAGTGCCTATATTCCACATGCATGAAGGTTCCCGTATGTGGGAAAATCTAGCTTAAATTGCAGGCTAGCTTCTAGCTAGCATGCCTCAGGGCACCGTGTGGCGGAGGGTCTGACCCCGCCCCAAGGAGGAGCCTAGCTGGGTGGGGCAACCGTGTGAGTGGCTTGGAGTTGGGAGACTTATGATTGGTACTGGGAACTGACATCATTTAGTTTGTAAAAGCAGGTTGTAGCAAGGAATAAATTTGAATTTCATAGTAACATCATGGAATTCCTGGCCATTATTTTTATTAATTATTGCACACATACAGGCTAAGGTATGCCTGCATTTCCTTCGGGTGGACAGTGGGTTGGAAAAAGGTTCCCCTTGCGGACCACCAATCTGGGTAGCTGGTGTTGTGAGTGGACATAGGCTGAAGATAGGCCATCAGCCATCAGCCTGAAATTCCTGTCCAGGGTTCAGCAGTCTCTGTCTGGGCAGGTGGGAAGTCACGACCAAGAGTGGAACATGTGTCTCGTGGGTCCAGGCTAAGGGCCTGAGTTGGAAGTACCACTCAGGCCAAGTTACGAGAAGTAGCCTGCTGGCCTTTGCACCAAGGGGTCAGCTCCCCACAGTGTCTGCAAAGCGGGCACTGTGTTCCCATTCCCCTTAGCAGGGCTGCATAAAAACAAAGCTTCCTACACCCTTACAACTTTTAACCTATGTTTTGCTTTATTTTTGTTTTTGAGACAAAGTTTCAATACACAGCCTAGGACAGCCTCAAACTCTTGGATATCCTCCTGCCTCAGAATCCTTTGTGTGTGTGTGTGTGTGTGTGTGTGTGTGTGTGTCTTTTTGAGACAGGGTCTTCCTATAGCTCCAGCTGTCCTGGAACTTGCTATGTAGACCAGGCTGGCCTTGAACTCACAGAGATCCACCTGCCTCTGCCTCCTAAGTGCTAGGATTAAACGTGTGCACCACCATACCTGGCCTCCCAGAATCCTGATTACAGGAGCACACCACCATATCTAGATTTTTTGGTTCTCATTTTAAGCTACTCTAGCTTTGTCTGCTACACCTCTGGAAATAAGACATAGTAATGTCCCCCACTGTTGTGGGCACAGACTTGCTGTATGTCAATCTGGGTCCCTCTGGAGGATGGCTTCCCACCTCTTTAAGGGATCTCACTGGGGACTCCTGCAAGGAATTTCATTCATGACATTCGGCCTGTGTTTTCAGCTAGACCATTCCCCATACCCTCCTAAGCCATGGAATCCTTCCAGCATCTTCATGTAATATGATGGCTAAAGTCTGACAAAAAAGCAAAACTTAATTTGATTAATTTGGAGTGTATCCTTGGCATCTCAGTAAAGTGCTTGGTGTAGAATGTAATAGGCATATTTGGGAAGCATTTGCCAGATTTTCTGTGGAAAATGTTCCAAACAAGGCATAAGTTGTGCTGAGTGCTTGAAGTGGGTAAAAGGAGGCAACCTAATCACCTGGAGGCCTGGGGGTCCTCCAGCCTCACTTGAGGAAACAAATGGAGAAATCCAAGACACTCCTTCAGCAGAGACCCTCTCTATCTGTTGCTAGCTTGGTAGTGAGAAGCTGTGAGGCTCTTTTTAAAGGTGAGACAAACTTTTTTTTTCACCAATTTTTTATTGAAGCTCTGTGCATTTCATACAAAATTACGTTACAGGGGCTGGAGAGATAGCCTAGTGGTTAAGAGCGCAGACTGCTCTTACAGAGGACCCGGGTTCGATCCCCAGCACCCACATGGCGGCTGAGAACCATCTGTAACTCCAATTCCAGGAGAACTCCAGTTCCAGGGGAATCCAACACCCTCTTCTGACCTCCGAGACATCGAACGACACGGGTGCACAAACCTACATGCAGACAATACATTCATACACATAAATAAATGAATAAAATATAAAAAAGAAAGATAAATACCATGTTTGTTATCATTTTTAAAAAATTACATTACAAATCATATCTAGACCTGGCCCCCCTCCCTGCCCCCACCCCACCAGAGCTCATGCATTCTGCCAAACATATTTTTCATCTTTTTCTCAGTCTCTCTCAAAATTCCCAATGCAGAAGTTTACTGTTTTGAGCAGAAGTTCACCGTTTCAGTCAGTTCTTTGACACGGTCTTTTCTGTTGCTGTCTTTGTTATTGTTGTTGTTATTCCTTCCAATATGCATCACTCCAAAATATGCACATATGCATGCCACATATATCATAGGTTTTAGCATCTTCAGCTTATGATCTTTTTTTTTTTTTTGGTCTTTTCGAGACAGGGCCTCCATGTAGCCCCAGCTGGCCTGGAACTCACTTTGTAGACCAGTCTGGCCTTGAACTCACAAAGATCTGCCTGCCTCTGCCTCCCAAGTGCTAGGATCAAAGGCGTGCGCCACCACACCCGGCCGTGATCTTTTTTTATTAGGCTGAAAGATGTCATGTTTGAAGTCTCCTCCTTGGCAAGCCCAAACCACCACAAGTTCTGCCCTGTGTTCCACACTGGGGTTTTCCCTTCCCATGGTCACCAAATGAGGTCCAGTAAGCCCCGCATCCTGTCTTGATCTTCCTGTACTGGTCTCCAGGGAGGTGAGACAAACTTTTACAACAACCTGAGCCAATAACTTCATTACTATGTATCTTTATATCATATTATTATTTATGATTACCATTTTACTGATGAAGAGATAAAGGGATAGAAAGGTAAGTAACTTGCCCAAGGGCAGACAACCTCCCAGAAGCAGAATTAAGAGTTTGACCTGGAGCTGAAGAGATGGCTCAGTGGTTAGACACATTTGCTGCTCTTGCAGAGGACCTGGGTACAGTTGCTAGCACCCACATGGTGTATGCTGGGAAGTTAATGTCTGTAACTCAAGTTCTAGGGGGATCTGATGCCCTCTTCTGGCCTATTTGGGCATTGCACCCATTTGGGGCACTTAAAAGCATGCTGGCAAAACATACAAATCAAAATAAATTTTTAAGGAGTTTGACCTGGACCTACTGATTGTTTTGCCTGAGTTCCACCCACCACACAAACTCAGAATTTAACAAAATCACTCCCTTAACAGCTTCCTATTTACGACCCAGAACTGAAAGACCGGGTGCTCTTCAGTCAAGGAGGTCTCAATGACCACATGTCCACAGCTCAGAGCCTGGCAGCAATGAAGATAAGCACAGGTCACAGGAACCTCGAGGGTTTCAGTGCTACACAAAGCCTCAGTGAGGATTCCCAGAGCGCCAACCATCCTGAGGGGAGCAAGAGCACAGACTCAAGAACGGCAGAAAGAAGACGTAGCGGGTACCCCCAGAGAACATCCTGTGACTTCAAAGAGCTACCCTGTGTGTCAGTTAGAGTTTAATTACAGGCCACAGGGACCACCTAGCTAAACACAGAGACTCAACGGTATGCCAAGTGATGCTTCATGCTCCTTCGTCTCCCCGGTCAACTGAGCTCTAAATCCAAGCCTTGCAACCAAAACAAACAACCTGGAACCCTAGCTACAAGGAAGTCCGGGAGCTTAGTTTTCAGCGTTCTAGTCCCTTCAGTCCAAGAACACACACTAGAAGGTTGAATGAATTCTGAATGAGCTGGTTCATGGTTTTCATACTTCCGTTCCTCCCCCTCCCCCCACCCCCCACCCCACACACCAGTCTTTTTGAGACAGAGTCTCCCTTCTAGCCAGTCTGGAACTCACGATGTAGACCAGGCTGGCCTTGAACTTACAGAGATCTGCCTGTCTTTGCCTCCCGAGTGCTGGGATTAAAGGTGTGCCCCACCCTTTAATCCCTTTCCCACTTTTAACTGATTGTGAGAGTTCACCTCTTTCTCCCCTCCCAGAAACCCATGAACTAAACCCGGCTAGCCCACCTCAGCCCCAACTGGCATCTTCCCCACTCCAATGCTAGTCTGTCTCAGGAAAAAAGGCCTTCCCCATACCACCCACTCTAAAAATATCTTTTGTTTCCTTCCTCCTTCTTCCTCCTCCTCCTCCCTCCTCCTCCTTTCCCTCCTCCTCCTCCTTTTTCTTCCTCCTCCTCTTTGATATATGTGTTTTCAGGTACACATGTGAGTGTTCCCCAGGCAGAGAGGAAGACTGAATCAATCTGAATTAAAAGTAAACAAGTCAGGCTTTATTAAGGGAAATGTGCTCTTGGGCAAAGCCCACCAGGAGTGAGAGGAGTGAAGGAATGAAAATGGAGGGCAAAGGTGTGCAGAGTGAAAGCTAAGGGAGAACCTGCCTCCGGGGTGGGCTAGGGGTCTTACAGGGCCAGAGAGGGAAGATGGTGAGCTGTGTTCGAATCTGGCCAATTAGGCCAGGTGAAAGCCCTGAAGGTGAAACTCGGATCCAGTGACCTCTTTGGAATCAGGTATCAACCTCCTCCAGTGCCTTGTGTAGGCATGCTTTCATGAACTTGGAGTCCTGGCCATCGTGGCTTTTTGTCCTGAACCCTGATCTAACAAATGTCTTCATTTGACTACTCTCCACCTTCTTTTTTTTTTTTTTTTTTTTTGTCTTTTCGAGACAGGGTCTCCCTGTAGCCCCAGCTGTCCTGGAACTCACTCTGTAGACCAGGCTGGCCTTGAACTCACAAAGATCCGCCTGCCTCTGCCTCCCAAGTACTAGGATTAAAGGTGTGCGCCACCACACCCGGCAACTCTCCACCTTCTATACTGAGGCAGGGACTCTTACTTAAACCCAGAGCTCACCAACTTGGCTAGCTCTTGGGGATTCCATCTTTGCCTGCTCACCACAGGCTCACCAACAGATTAAAGGCCTACTATGCCCAGGCCTGAGATTGTGAACTCTGGTCTTCAAGACTGCATAGCAAGTGCTTTACCCACTAAAATATCTTCCAGCTGTGCTATAAAGATAACCTGTTCTTTGTTCTGGTCTAATATGGCCTTGGGCTAAGGATGTAGCTCAGTGGAGTAGAGTGCTTTCCTAACATTCAGGAAGTTCTGGGTTTGAGGGGGGGGGAATAACTTGTTCTCTAGGTAAAATCAGTATTCAGTAATTCTCACCATGCCTGTCCCTGAAACACCAAAGTCAGCTGTGAATTGGGGTCATTGCTACTCCTGTCCCCAAGTATTCTCACCCAAATTTTCATCCTTACCTAACAGAACCCAACTGGAAGAGTCTTGAAAGGGACCCAAATAGGAGTCTTGCTTCATAGCTGCTCAGGGTCCCTATCAACTGCAACCAATTGGGGGGGGGGGATGTGTCTTTCTTCTTGGTCTTCCTTATTTTGTCTTCTGGAATCTTAATTACTGCTCCATGTGAGGAGAGTTGTGTTCTTACTTTCCCCTGTCTTGAGATAAAATTGAGCTCTGTGAATAGCAAAAGCCCTGTGACAGCCACTAAGACCACTGACTTCACCCTGAGACACAGTGGTATACAGTTAGTTATGACTCAAGGTGGCCATGGGTGCATCATCTGCAGAAAGAAGACACGGAAATGAGCATTCCTAAAACTCCACAGTGCGTGTGGTGAGAGAAGAAAGTCTGGAACATTTCAGAGCAGAGGGAAATCTTAATTCTGGGGTTGGGGAGGTGGTTCAGTCAGTACAGTTCTTGCTTTGCAAGAACAGTGACACGAGTTTGTTCTCAAGAACCTATGGGAAGAACTAGGTGCAGCAGAACGCCCTCCCCCAGTACCCGAAGGTAGAGCTAGGCAGATCCCAGGGCTCGCTGGCTAACCACCCTACACTACCTGGAGAGGTCCAGAATAGTGAGAGACCTTGTCTCAAAAGAGAGAGAGAGAGAGAGAGAGAGAGAGAGAGAGAGAGAGAGAGCCTGGTGTGGTGGCACACACCTTTATTTCTAGCACTCAGGAGACAAGTGGATCTCTGTGAGTCTGAGGCCAGCCTTGTCTATATAGTGAATTCCATGGGGCTAGAGACATGGCTCCATGGTTAAGAGCCCTGGCTGCTCTTGCAGAGAACCCCCTGTTCAGTCCCTAGCACCCACATGGCATCTAACAACCTTTCGAAATTCCAGTTCCAGGGGATCTGACACCCTCTTCTGACAGTGTGCATTGTATGACATGAGTGCACTTACATACATCCAGGCAATACATTCATATATATAAAAAATAAAAATAATGAAATATTTTAAATAGTGAGTTTCAAGCCAGCCAGGTCTACAAAGTAAGACCGTGTGTGTAGGTGTGCGTGTGTAAAAGGGTAGATATCACCTGAAGAATAAAACTGGAGGTTTTCCTCTTACCTCTACATGAACACATACACACACACACACACACACACACACACACACCATAAAGAAAGCCTAGTTATGCCCAAGGGAAGAAAGCTATCTGAGAGAGCAAGAGTTTATTTGACCCCATTAACTAGAAGGCATTCCTGATAGGAAATACCATGCACAGGGCCAGGTTACAGGGAGCACAGAGCATTCTAGGAATTGCATGCTCTTTGGAAGAGAGAGTCCCCTGTGAGAGGAAGACAAGAATAACCAGAAGGCTTTATCTTCACTGACCTAGAAAGAAGTCCAAGACAAGTCATCAAGTGAATGCAACACGTCACATGGGGGTGTGCATGGCACAATCACTTTACAGCTGTTCCAAGGCTATACTTGCATCTGAACACCTGCTGTGGAAGTCTGCAGGCAGAAAGAATGCACATGCAGCTGGGCATGGTGGCACATACCTGTCATCCCATCAGGAGGGCCACAAATTCCAGGTCAGCTGGGGCTACTCTATCTCAAAAGAAATGAACAACACACACACACACACACAAAACCACTAACTGGTATTTCTGGAGGAGATTAGACAGAAAAGCAGAGATGAGAAAGGAGAGAGGAAAAAGGAGCATGTCCCCCTTGACTCCATATGATTTGTATTGCCTGTGTTTGCACCCTGTAGAGTACGACAGTTTCCAGTAATTTAATGAAAGTAGTAATATAATCATCCTGGCCTTACAAAGTATTTCCTTTATGACATTTGCATGTCATAAGAATAATTGCAGTATGGCCTGGATATGAGAAGGTATTGAGTAAATGTTCTTAACTTTAGTCCCATATGAAAAGGTTCTTGGTTTTCAGAGGAAAGTATGATATTGACACAGAGGGTTCTTAGGCCTGAGTGAGACTCAACAATGGCTGGAACCATGCATCCATCTCTCCTGCAGCTTCGGGGGGTTCTCCGGCAGTCCTCTGTGGCCTGAAGAAAGTTTGAGAAACGGAGCTCCAAGCCAGGGTTGGTGATCCATGGGTCAGATGAAGGGACAGGGTTGGTGATCCATGGGTCAGATGAAGGGACAGGTGATGGTGAAGAGCTCCAGGCTGTATTAGAGAAGAAGGGGGAAGGCCAGGAAGTTTCTCTCTCTCTCTCTCTCTCTCTCTCTCTCTCTCTCTCTCTCTCTCTCTCTCTCTCTCTCTCTCTTTCTCGTGTGTGTCTCTATCTGCCTGAGTGTCCATGTGTGTGTCTGTACATGCATTCTCTTCCATCTGAAAACCTTTCCTATTTCACTGTAGGAAGGCAGAATCTTTATTTGCCACACAAGCAAAGGCCTTGTCTCTTCGCCTCACCCCACCATCAGCCGACTGAGCCTCAAGTTTAGCTAATTACTGCTCCCAGCCAAGATGACTAAAGAACACAGAGGGAAGCAGCTGAAAGGAAAATAACCAGGGGCTGGAGAGATGGCTCAGTGGTTAAGAGTGCCCACTGCTCTTTCAGAGGACCTGGGTTCCATTCCCAGCACCCACATGGCGGCTAAGAACTGTCTTTAAGCCAGTCATGGTGGTGCATGCCTTTAATCCTAGCACTTGGGAGGCAGAGGCAGGTGGATCTCTGTGAGTTCAAGGCCAGCCTGGTCTACAGAGTGAGTTCCAGGCCAGCTGGGACTATAGGGAGACCCTGCCACCCGGCCTCAAAAAGACCCAAAATTAAAAAAAAAAAAAGAAAATAACCAAAGACGGGTGAGGAGACTGAGGACACAATGCCCATAGTATTGAGCAGTTGGTAGCAAAAACATCATTGGTGACTCCCAGTAGAATATTTTCTTTCTTGCTTTCTCTCAGCAGGGTCTTACTATGTAGCCACAGCTGGCTGGAACTATGTAGACCAGGCTGGCCTAGAACTCACAGAGATCTGTCTGCCACTTCCTCCTGAGTGCTGGGATCAAAGACATGTATCATGCCCTGCTCCAGCCAGGATACTCTAGTGGTCTGACCTCTGCCGGCTGCCTTGCTCCTAGTCCTGCATGCAGGTTTTTTGGCAGTTTCATAGATTCTTTGGCTTACCTAATATCCTTCCAGAAAACTCT
This sequence comes from Rhizomys pruinosus, assembly GCA_009823505.1. Taxonomy (NCBI): domain Eukaryota; kingdom Metazoa; phylum Chordata; class Mammalia; order Rodentia; family Spalacidae; genus Rhizomys; species Rhizomys pruinosus. The sequence goes on along the minus strand of VZQC01006100.1, from coordinate 1,128,601 downwards.
GTTCATTATTTTTATCTTTAGGGTGACCACTGTTAATATTTGTACTTGCTGCCAAGAATATTAAGTGGTATATAAATTGTACCAAATGATGGCAGGCCAAATATTATCTGAGAACTGAGGGAAAGAAAAACTGTTTATTTGGCTTAGTTAGGGCTGTAGGACCTCAGGCATTCAGGAATTCTTGAATCCCACGGATATTCAGTGGCCTGCCCATGTGATGCAAACCAACTAATTAAATTATTTCCCTTGGTCACCTAGAATAAATAATTCCCTGAGGGAAGGCTTCGGGAGACTATGGGATGGCATTTCTGCTATCAGGCATCTTACAAAAACTAAAGAACAAACTCCAGGTCTAAATTCTCTTAAATGTGTGAACTTTCTACTGTTGCTGAAAATTTATCTTATCATTTATATTATCAGGACTGGCATAAACAAAAGCCAAGCCACAAAATGTATCTCCTTACAGTTCTTGAGCTGTGTTTAAACAAACCAGAGTCCTATGACATTAAGATGCTGATTGGGAAAAAGCAGAGGGTTGAGAATTGGGACATGGCTGTGAAGGAGACATTCCGAAGATTCGGGCTAGCCCAAGTCCCAACTATCATTCAGCTCCCCTCACAAGCTGAAGCAATTCCCTCACCCTTATCTGATGTCTTTTGGCTTTTTCTGAAGCCTCTTTGCAGGAACACTTCGTTTACCTTCACACCCTACTTTCCTACCAGACATTTTCTCCAAATATACGGAACCCTACAATGTCTGCTAATGAAGCAAACCTAGGAAGAACAGGCTTCCAATCAAAACAGTTCAGGACTTGAAATCTGGCAGACATTAGAGTGTTCCCACAAGGAAAGAGTGACAAGTTTCAGTGTTGGGTGAGTTTAATGTGTGGGAGCACTTATTAAAGATTCTGAGATCTAGGACTATAAAGATGGCTCTATGGTTAAGAGCATTTGCTGCTCTTGCAGAGGACCCAGGTTCGGTTCACAGCACCCACATGGTGGCTAACAACCATCTGTAGCCCCAGTTACAGGGGATCTGACATGTAGGGCAGAATGCATGAGCTCTGGTGGGGCAGGGGCCATGGAAGGGGGAATGGTTCTAAAGTAGATTAAGAAATGTTGTGGGGCTGGAGAGATGGCTCAGCGGTTAAGAATGCCAACTGCTCTGGCAGAGGACCTGGGTTTGATTCCCAGCGCCCACATGGCAGCTAAGAACCCTCTTTAAGCTGGGCCTGGTGGTGTATGCCTTTAATCCTAGCACTTGGGAGGCAGAGACAGGCGGATCTCTGTGTGTTCAAGGCCACCCTGGTCTACATAGCAAATTTCAGGAAAGCTGGAGCTACAGGGAGACCCTGTCTCAAAAAGACAAAAAAAAAAAAAAAAAAAAAAAAAAGAGTTCTCCACACTGCTTTCCATAGGGTTGCACTAGCTTGTATTCCCACCAGCAGTGGATGAGTGTTGCTCCTTTCCCCACAACCTCCCAGCATTTGGTATTGTTTGTTCTGATTATAGCCTGTCTACCCAGGTAAGATGAAATCTTAAAGTATTTTCAATTTGCATTTTCTAATTATTAGTGACATGAGAACCTTTTTTTTTTTTTTTTGGTCTTTTTGAGACAGGGTCTTCCTGTAGCCCCAGCTGTCCTGGAACTCACTCTGTAGACCAGGCTGGCCTTGAACCATGCCCTGCTGTTGAACATTTTTTTTTTTTTTTTGTCTTTTTCAAGACAGGGTCTTGAGTTCCAGCCCCAGCTGGCCTGGAACTCACTCTGTAGACCAGGCTGGCCTTGAATTCACAAAGATCCGCCTGCCTCTGCCTCCCAAGTGCTAGGATTAAAGGCGTGCGCCACCATGCCCAGCGAACACTTTTTAAGATGCGTCCCAGCCATCTTTACTTCTTCATTAGGGGCACATTCTTTTCAACCTGAGCTACACCAGGCTTGCCCTGGCCCCAGTCCTAATCTTTTAGGACTCCTGATGGCTAGGACAAGCAGTGGTAAAAACCAGCCGACTTCATTGGAGTCCCGGGGCTGTCGGGTGTGCAGTAGGTAGGTCCCTCCCTAAGTTCTCCCGGAACCCCTCAGGATGTGGAGTGCCGGAGGGCTGGAGGGAGGAACTTTGAGTGGTGCACACTTTGCTTTCAGAATCCAAGGCAAAGGGTGTGTTCCTTTGTCCAGTTCCTCACCTGGAACCTTGGCCCTTCACCCTCATAGCAAGGTGAATGCTGACCTACAGGACTTCTCCCCTTCATCTTCTGTGGCTCCCAAGTGCTTACCTTTCTGCCTCTGTGCAGCTTGGTGTCCGTGTGTCTGGGTGCAGGGTACAAAGTACCCGAGGTCTCTGCTGAACAACCACGGGAGCGAACAGGACAACTGTGTGGACGTGTGGCAACTCTCCGCATAGCGGTTCTGGCTGTGCCTGGCCCAGGAGGAACTGAGGACTTGTCACCCTGCGTGCTGCCTGGCAGTCATGGGCCGCCTCTGCGGTCACACACTCCCTGCAACTTCTGCGGACACATGGAGTCCAGGAACGCGCAGAAGCCAGGCACCAATTACTTTCTCACCGGCTAGAGCCAAAAGGCCGGTTGTGTCTTAAGATCCAGGAAGCAGAAGTCCACAAACAGCAGACTTCCAAGGCCGAGACTCCCGGGAGGAGCGCGACTCCTGGGCCGCACCAGGTCACTGCGCTCTGAGAGGCAGGATCCGCTCGCTCGCAGTCTTGCACTCTGAGGTCCACGCTGCTGCCAAATGATCAAACCAGTTTGTCGGCCATGCAGTTACCGGTCTCATCACATCTGCCTAGGACGTCCTGGTCCTGGCAGAACAGAGGCTGTTCGGACCCATACCCTGACTCTCCACAGTCCCAGAGGAATAGATTAGGGGAAGTGTCAGGTCTCTCTTCCCTCCAGAACTATATATTCTTCCCCTCCATCTTGGGTCAGGTGGGTGTGAGAGATAGGCTTCAGAACAAGAGCCTGCTGCTCACCCTTTGTGTATTACTGAAGAATCGTACCCTGATACGGTGCCTCCTGGGGCCCCCTGCCATCAGGGTCCCAACAGCTCTATGGCAGATGCTTCTGGATCCTTTTTTAACCATACTGAGTTTTTCAGCACCTTTCGGGTGGTCCAGGCAACGGTTAGGGCGAAGGTAGCCTGGAAACTTTTCTCCGGCCCTGTGCTATCTCCCAGGATCCCCAGTGCAGGTGCCTTTCTGCAAGCAATGCCCACCGGAGCCCTGTGAGCCCCATGTGCAGGTGTAACTGGAGTGACACCTCTCTCATAACAAGAGGAGGCTGCTGGGCTGCTCTGTGGTGGGTCAGGAGAAACCTTCCCCGGTGCAAGACTGCAAATTGCTTGGGGCCCTTCCCCTAAACTAGAGGTCATTCTCAATTGTATTACCAAAGATCAACGTCAAGGGAAACCAGTTTCGGAACCCTTGACATTGAGTGAAAGGTGAGAAGATAGCGCAAAGGGACCCAGCACTCCCTGGGAGTCTGGGGGACTGGCCTCTGAGTCTCTGTGCAGACAGGAATGACCATATGGCCACCTGGGTCTCCTTTCCCAGAATTGAGGATGTGTGTGGGGGGGGGGGACCAGAGACAGAGGCTGTCATTCACATGTGGGGTTCACAAACAAGGATTCTTAAAGGGAACAAGAGGTAAATGTATAGATATGGAACAGTTTCCCTGTTCTGGTTTGCTTTCTGTTGCTGTGATAAAACACTGACCAAAACCAACTTGGAGGAGGAAGGGGTTTATTTGGCTCACATGATTGAGGGAAGCCAAGGCAGGAACCTGGGGGCAGGAAGTAAAGTTGCTTAAGGCCTTGCTTCCCTGGCTTGCTCAGCTAGTTTTCTTGTATAGGCCAGGTCCACCTGCCTAGGGATGGCACTGCCCAGAGTAGGCTGGGCCCTCTTACATCAACCAGTAATTAAGAAAATGCCTCACAGACCTGGCCACAGACCAGTCCCATGGAAAATCTCCTCAGTTGAATTTCTTCTCAGGTGACACTAGTTTGTGTCAAGTTGACAAAAACTAACAGCACAGTTCCCATAAGTAGATGCTCAGATTATCCTGAGAAAGCAGAGCTGTGGTGTGTGCCTATGAGCCCATAGGGAGCCAGTATATGCAGGTAGTGTGTGCTTGTGAAGGCACGGGGCTGGTATATGCAGGTGATGAGTGGCCTTGAACTCACAAAGATCTGCCTGTCTCTGCCTGTGGAGTGCTAGGACTAAAGGCGTGTGCCACCACGCCCGGCAATTTTTTTTTTTTTTGTCTATAGGCCAATTCTTATCACACCCACTGTCCCATCAACAGTTGGATATTTGTAAATGAGATGACTAGCTGACTCAAGAAGGGACTGCACTGGGAGCATCTAACTGTGTGAGATTTTACTTTGAAGTGTTCGGGAGCTTCTAGATAGAAAGAAGCCACTGACTTCCCTCTCTGGAAACCAAGGATCTGGAAATGGAGTAGGGAGAAAGTAGGAAGAACAAAGCCCTGAAGTTTTATAGGGCCTACCCCTCCCAATCACCCTGCCCCAGAGTGCAAAACCTGGGTCTCTCCACCCTGGGGCACTCTGAGCCATTCCTGGAGTGCCTTCGGAGAGCCAGCACTTTTACCTGAGTTATCTCTTTAATCCCCTCAGTAATCCAGAGAAGGGTTGGCCCTATAATACGCACAAGGAAATTGCAAGCTCCTAAAACTTAATTAACTTGCCCGAGGTTAGGCAGCAGAGAAACCAGACTCAAGGAGCAGGCTGATATCCAAAGACACTTAAACTGTTGCCCGGGAGTGAAAGAGTGCTTTAGAAAGAGAGCAGGTGCAGGAAAGGAAACTGGAATCAGGGAAGGACTTGGAGGGAACCGGGAAAGAGCGGAAGCTAGAACAGGGATCGGTGAGAGCTCAGGCATGCTGGAGAGCATGCTTTAAACATCCTACCAGAAGAGTATCAGCTATGTTCCTATTTTCCATTTCTTTAAATAAAATGGGGGGTGGGAGGACTTCAGCAAATACAGCAAAACTGCAGGCCATATTTGGAAGGCCAGGTTTTGAAATCCAGAATTAAAACTCAGGGGTAGAAGCCCCAGACTCCAGATCCTGGCTGGGACAGCAGCATTAGAAAGATTCTTCTGCACTGGGAACTTCTGTCAGGACCCACCCTGGATCCGGGTATGAGTCTGTATTTTAACAAGCTCCCATGTGATTCTTATACATGCTAAAGTTGAAGACGCTGGCAAGGATTATTTGTGGATAGGTGAATCCTCCCTGTACTGTATATGAGAGCATTTCCCAAAGACAGTTCCCTGTCTCCTCTACTCCCCTGGAGAGAGGAGGGAAGAAGGGAAAGCCCAGTTCTTTTCATGGTTCAATGGAAGCTTACTGGTTAAAGAGTATCATAAATGTCTCTTACCTTCCTCTTACCTCCTACCCACATGAACTCGTTCCCCCACCCTGTAGCCCAGGAGCAGCCTCTCTTGCTACAGGCTTTGCCTGAGAAGATGAAAAGGGCAGGATTTTTCCTTCCTGGTTTTCTGTTCTTTTGTCTAGTAAACTGTGATTCATTTACTTCTGTTTTTGAGTTTATTGCTGCTTTGATCCTCCCATCTCAGCTGATCCAGAGAGGGCAGAAAAGGAAGGAGTGGAAGAGGGCAGAAACACCCCCACCCCCACCCCACCCTGCCCAATCCCAGGGGCTCCTCAAAGGGCACAAACCTGAATGGAAAGGCCCAAATTGTGGGCTCCTTTAGGTTTGTGGGAGGAGGTGACCTCTCAGGCCTGGCAGAGTGGAGCCTAGAAACTGAAGATGTGTGTGTGTGTGTGTGTGTGTGTGTGTGTGTGTGTGTTGTATGTATTCCCAACCTCTAGATGGCAGACTGCAGGCTCACTTCTCTGCTGGGTGCGCCTTCCAAAAAAGCCAAGCCCTGACAGCTGGCTCAGTTACAATCCTCCCCTAGTCTATTGCACTCTGCACTTGAGCCACCCCTTCCAAAGACCCTCACTGTAGGGTTGGATAAACCCTGAATGTTGGGGCTGGAGAGATGGCCTAGCTTTAAGAGAGCCGACTGCTCTTGCAGAGGACCCGGGTTCGATCCCCAGCACCCACATGGTGGCTGAGAACTGTCCCAAACTCCAATTCCAGGAGAACTCCAGTTCCAGGGGAATCCGAGACCCTCTTCTGACCTCCACGGCGTTGCACGACACGGGTGCACAGACCTGCATGCAGACAGTACATTCATACACATAAAATAAATAAATAAATAAAAATTAAAAAAAAAACCCTGGGGGCTGGAGAGATGGCCTAGCGGTTAAGAGCACGGACCGCTTTTGCAGAGGACCCGGGTTCGATCCCCAGCACCCACATGGGGCCGAGAACCGTCTGAAACTCCAATTCCAGGAGAACTCCAGTTCTAGGGGAATCCGACACCCTCTTCTGACCTCTGCGGCATTGCACGACACGGGTGCACATACTTGCATGCAGACAGTACATTCATACACATACAGAAATAAAAAAAAATAAAAACAACAACAACAAAAAAAAACCCTGAATGCTGGCCCAAGAGCACCAGCCAAGTATTCTTAAAGCAAATTACTTAGCCTCTCCAAGTTTCAAAGTTCCATGTATGTAGAGTAAGGATTTTTTTTTTTTTTTTGTCTTTTTGAGACAGGGTCTCCCTGTAGCTCTGGCTGTCCTGGAACTCACTATGTAGACCAGGCTAGCCTTGAACTCACAAAGATCCACCTGCCTCTGCCTCCCAAGTGCTAGGATTAAAGGCATACACCACCACTTGTGGCCAGAGTAAGGACTTTTTAAAAATCTCATAGGATGGTGTTTTTTCATTTTTTAAAATTTTATTTATTTATTTATTTTTTTGTTGTTATTTTTTTCTTTTTTTAATTAAATTTTATTGATGTTTGTTCATTCCTACATTTTTTCCAATTTCCAGTTAGGCTTATTTCCCTTTCCCTCCCCCCCACCCCCACCCCATCCAGAGTCATGCATTCTGCCATAACTGTCCTGCATCTTTCTCTCAGTTTTTTGTTTGTTTTTTTTCATTTTTAGCTATAAGTGACAATCCATGAGTACAAACATCCCTCATGCAAAACCAATCTGCAGGCTGCTGTGCCCAAACCCCTACAGCCCCACCATCCAGTGGGGGGCGACAGGCCGTTTGTTCAATCAAGTTGACCAAATGAGTGTCCAGACTACATTGCTGTAGTTTCACCATTCACCCCAATCGCAGCCCTTACATTCTACCACGCCCCCTCTTCTGCAGATTGTTCCCTAGGCTTAGAAAAGGGGCACAGGTGGATGAGCGGTAAAACAGTCCACTCTCTCTGGAGCTGTCGACCTGGACTCTGGTCAATTCTGGCTGCCTCCTTTCATGGGCTGACAGTTTGTCCAGGAATAACCTTTCGATCCTGCCCTGGCGCGTTATGGCGTCTCCCCTGCCTATTTATTATTTTTATGTGTATGAGTGTACTGTCTGCATGTAGTTAGGTGCACCCGTGTTGTGCAAAGCAGAGGAGGTCAGGAGAGGGTGTGTCGGATTCCCCTGGAACTGGAGTTAAAGATGGTTCTTAGCTGCCATGTGGGTGTTGGGAATCGAACCCGGGTCCTCTGCAAGAGCAGTTGATGCTCTTAATCGCTGAGCTATCTCTCCAGTCCCAGGATGGTGTTTTTCTAAATAGCATTTTTTTGGTGTTTTTGTTACTTTTTTTTTTTTTTTTTTGAGATGGGGTCTCCTATAGCTCCAGCTGGCCTGTTATTTACTATGTAGACCAGGCTGGCCTTGAATTCACTCTGCCTCCGGAGTGGTAGGATTAAAGGCGTGCACCACCACGCCTAGCTTGTAGTCTAGTTTAGTGTCTGGCACAGAGCAAGCGCTTGTTAATGTTAACTTTTAGTACTCTTGCCATTATTTTACTCCAGATCCGGTAGCAGCGGCTGGAGTTGCTCTCTGGAGGCTGGGACAACTCAACCTTTCCAGCCTCGGTTTAAGGCGACGCTCCTCATGTGACCCCTAGAGGGCGCCCGGAACTCACTTGTCCTGGGTTTTTACCTGTAAGCCTGGGTCCTGCTCCCAGTTTCGAGCGGCTGCTTAGCCACCAATGCCACCTTTGCAACACCAGGCTCCACCTGCGTCAACGGAAGAAATATGGATTCCAGGCTGGAAAGGGGAGGGGCAGCTTCCACGCCAGCCTTCCATACAGAGGCACGTTGGGACCTGGAATCTCCAGTTATCCCTACATCCCTTCCCGACCTTCTCACACAGGATCTCAGGCTTCACAGATGTGGTAGCGGCCGCTGGACTTTTTAGGCTTTGCTGGGGTCGTTGGCCGGAATTCAGGGCAACTACGTCCAAGTCCAGCCACGGGCCCTTGAAGGTCCGGGCCTTGCAGGAGCAGCAGAGCTGAAAGCCGAACCCGGAGTAGGAGGAAGTCTCCGCCCTCCAGCAGATTTAGACCCTCCTTCCTCTGGGCTGAGGAGAACCCGGGTGCTCAGAATGAAACAGCCAACTGGAGGTGGCTGGGCAGCGACAGGAGTCAGCTTGTGTGAGGTCACCACAGCCCCAGCAATGAAGTGTGCACTCCGTATGTGCCTGGCACCGCACACCTGTAATTCCCTTGTGCAATGTTGCGCACCCTGGGTGTCATAGGCTGTGTAGAGTAGTGCAGACTTGGGGCTGGGAGCTGGGTGCGCACTACCCGCCCCTCAGCACAAGTGGGAAACTCTAGTTCTCTGCACCCACCTGACTCACCCAACCCCCACCCTACACTTCCGTCTCCAGCGCTGGTTTTCCCGAGTCTGCTCTGGGCTAATTGGAAAACCTGTCCTGGCTCCCTCCTGCCTTCAACCAGTTCCTACCACAACCCCCAGGACCAGACAGAGGACCACACAAAAGCTTGGGTACTTGAGGGCCTCCCTGAGCCAACCAGGCCAGGACTAAATCAGGGTCACTCGCAGGCAAGCTGAGAAAGCAGTGGCAGTTTTGCCAGTCACCTAAGCGGTGTCCCCGACTGGGATTCCCAACTCAGCTGATTTGGGAGAGACTAGAAAGCAAAAGAAGCCCGGAAGGGACCCGGACCTGTGAGGGGTAGGTGTAAAAGTGGGTGTAAGGGGAGTGTGGGGAGCGAGCTTGAGGGTGGAGGAACCCTGCCACTGAGACCACAGGGCCTTCAGGGAAACAGTGGGGGCCCTCTCCCAGCAGTCCCTTAGCATGGCCGCTGAGTCCCAGGGCTCTGGCCCTGCACAGCATAGTGGGAGGCACCTGCTTAAATGTCTCAGGAGCCTCACCTACACTGTCCACCTGCACGTCACTTATCCACAAAGGGGACCTACCTACCTATGTCAGGGCACGATCTTATTTGCCACCTCACTGGAGGCATCCAAGGAAGTCAGTATTCCTTTCTGTGAGTGCCCGCACAGCCCCCAACCACCGATTTGGCCACACAAAGCCTCTATTATAGCTAACAGGTTAAGCCAGATTTTCTGTGTGTCACCCACTGCACGACTTAGGGGCCTTTTGCCCCCCACCCCCCCACCTTAACCCCAGCCTTGCCCAGTTCCTGGAGCCACAGACCGCCACACCGGATGCACCGAGGCTGTGTCTCTGCTTAGGGCTTGTTGGTGGCGCAGGGGATTTGGTCAGTGACTCTAGCCAAAGAAGGAAAGGGGCCTTTCTGCCCAAACAGGTTTGTTAATTCTTCTTTTTTCCTCTCTCAACACCTCTACCCGAAATTCTTCAGATGATTTTCTTTTCTTTTCTTTCTCTTTCTTTCTTTCTTTCATTTCTTCCTTTTTTTTTTTTTTTTTTTTTTTTTTTTTTTTGAGACAGGATCACCCTGTAGCTGTGGCTGTCCTGGAATTCGCTCTCTAGACCAGGCTGGCCATGAGCTCACAGAGATCCGCCTGCCTCTGCCTCCCAAGTGCTAGGATTAAAGATATGCACCACCACGCCCTGCTATTCTGTTTCTCTTTTCTCTTCTCTTCTCTTCTCTTCTCTTCTCTTCTCTTCTCTTCTCTTCTCTTCTCTTCTCTTCTCTTCTCTTTTTTTTTTTCTTTTTTTTTTTTATTTATCCCAAAGTATAGATTTTGGCCGACGTGATGGAAGACCCTGAGTCCTGTACTTGAGCACTTCCTAGTTCCGGGGCCTTCCACTCCCGAAAGAGGGTGCAGCTTGGTGCAGGCCTGGCCAGCATCCGCGCTTTCTAAGTTGTTGCAGCAAGCGATCCGTCAGGCGCTCGGAGCACGCGGGATTCGGTGGGATTCGGTCACAACGAATTCCCGGCAGAGAGCGAAGAGTCCTGCGCGGCTTCTCAGCGCCGAGGATCCCAGCGCTTCCGGGAGTCTGTGCCCCTGGGAGGCCTCGCCCAGGGCCTGGGAATCCCGAAGTGACCCTCCAGAAAGCGAAATGCCAAGCTAAGGCAAAGTGGCAGGCGGTATTGGCAGCACTCGGCGCTAGGGAACACGAGATAAGCAATGCCCGATTCTGCCGAGGACCGGGACAAACCGGGCAGAGTCGGAGAGCAGACCGAAGCTCCGGGCATGCATCTGCTGGCCCTTTTGGGAGTGGGACTGTAAAGCTGGGAGGGTGGGGAGGAGGCCAGCTTGCGGGTGGTCCAACTTTGCTTTCTTTGTCTCTGCGATCCAGGACGGATAAGAGCCGGGCTTTGGAGCCACTTTGGTACTTTTGTGTTTGGGCCCGGAGGAGTCCCCCACCTCGACTCTTGCTCTACTCCAGCTGGCTCTGAAATATCCAGGGATCTCCAGACACTGAAGCCTCTAGATGCCCACTGGGGCATCTGGAGACCCACAGGTCCTGCTTCTCAACGATGCAAATAGGGGAGATAGAGAACTCAGAAAGTGAAGGAGAACTTGCTTTGCAGCTCCAACCCCGAGGTGAACCCAGGGGCAGCCAGACCTGTCCAGGCTAGAAGAATCTCTCCCGGCACTGCCTCTGCGAGGTCATTTCTGGATTGGCTTGGTACTTGGTGCTGTGGCTTGTGAATAATGTGTACCTGCTGGTAACCAATACTGTGGCCAGACCCTCTCCTCATGTCTAACTCATAACCTGCCTATCCTGAGTACTCCGGTGGCCAGGAAAACCTGCCAAGTCTTTGGGGCCCAGAATTCTCTTTTGCTCATATCCAAGGGACCCATACCTCACCCAGCCTAAATTTCCCTTGAGCGGCCTTTTGGGTGGTTTCTACTACTGTTCTTTGTCCTTGTACTACACCTCTCCATGGCTGCCACTACAAGATAGCCAACAGCAGATGATTTGGGTATCTTCCCTGTATTGTTACAGTGCACACAGCTCAAGGGGGGGGGGCACTGCATATGCATACCTTAACTCCAGCAACTTCCTACTTACAAAATCCTCCCAAGAAAAGGTTCCTAGCCCTTAAACTGTTTCATCCCAAAGCTGGTGGGCTTTCTAGACCCACAACCCTGCCGCTTTTCCAAGAAAAGCAGGCCCAAGTCCATTTTTTTGTTTGTAGTTGGTCCATCAGTTCGAAAGCCAGATGTTATGGGGAAATGGGTTTGTATTGTGACTACTGTTCTGGTCAGAGTGGTCTTTGGGGTCCCTCTGGTGGTCTTTGGGAAGTCACTTTTGTAGATTACTCATAGTCCAGCCAGTGTTGAGAGCCCATTTAGAGCACTAGAGAGGATTCTGGCTATAATATAATATAATATAATATAATATAATATAATATAATATAATATAATATAATATAATATAATATAATATAATATAATATAATTATATATAATATAATATAATATAATTATATAATAATATAATATATTATATTATTCCTGATTCACTGTGCCCTGACCTCTGCAGCTTGCTGGGAAGGTCACAGAGGTCCAAAACTCCTAGCAGATGCTAGTCTGCTAGTCATATCAGAATCCCATTACCACATATATTACCAGTGCCTAATTACAACCACTCTCACACAGCCACATATTCTATGTGCAGAGACAGTCTCCCACAATGGCTCATATTTCCCACATTCAATCCCCCCATTACATACTGTCACACACAAGCACATACTGTAAAGTTAAACATTTGATTCATACATATGACTCATACACTTCAAACACAATTGCACCCATGCTATTAGAGATGATCCACAATCAGAAACACTCAGATTTAACACAAAAATAGATTCACAAAGAAAAATGAATATGTACTCTCATGAACATTAACCTGCTACATACACAATCAGAAAAATGGGTGATCACAAAATCACCCCAAATGGTAGTCACATTCTTACATGGTTACATACACACCACTACAGTGAGGGCATACATGCATACGGTGACAGTTTTCATTTACAACTTAAACAGAAACAAGCATTTCTATAACAGAATTGAAAGCATAGTCACATGCTTAACATTGCTGACTGCCCACACTACCACAAACACACAATTCTCACACCCAAAGACTCCTATCCCTGCTAGCAATCCCAAGAGAGCCGGGCTCTCCTCAGCTTCTTCCCCATGTCCCTTTTTCCTCTCTTTCTCCAGAGCTCTGCTCACCAAGAAATCCCTAAAGCCCAGGTACTGAAGGCAGTTCCTAAAGCCCCAGCCAAACTCAAGTAGCTTCGAAATGCCGGCCTCAGCAAGGAGCAGCCCTGACTCCGGATCCGGAGGGTTTTATTATTTTTTCCACATAAATTACACAAGCACTTTATAAAATGGTTACACAGAAAACACCTTATAAGTGCATAACTTACCCCCCTCCCCAAAGAAGATCTGGAGAAATGGGCCGAGTTTGTGTGAAAACCTGTCTGTGCGTACCTCTACCTGGGCGGCTGAGATGTGTTATAGGGGCCTCCTAGGCCAAGTTCAGCTGTTGTGTGCAGGTTGGTGTGTCATAGTGTGATGTGCTCTGGTAGGAGGAGGGCCATGCTGTTCAGATTGAGTCCAAGTCACCCTAACATGTACTCAATAGTGACGGTGAACATGTGAAGGCTAAGTCCTCCTGTTGTGCAGGACATTCTGCCATAGGTCCCCATGTGTGGCTCTGAGGTGACAGCTGTAGGGACAGGAATATCACCTCTTTGTGGGCCTATGGGTGAATGGAAAATGAGAGGAATTAGAAAAGTTTCCCAGCTGTAGTTCAGATGGCAGCCCTGGGAATATCAGAAGCCCTTCCCTGCCCCACCTCCCTTGTCCCTCTCTGTCCCATGTTAAAATCAGAATAAAATGAAATAAAGAAAACCCAGAGAGGACTCTGATCAGTTCCAGAGAGAAATAGGGCCCCATAGGCTTCTAGGAAGAGATCTCAGCCGCTAGCCCTCGCCCTCTTCCACCGAAGACAGAAGAGTGTCCACAGGAACATGAAGGCTGATGCTGGGGGACCTTTCCGTGGGTTGCTTGGATCCCCCCTTGTCCAGTCCAAGACAACAGAAGGGTTAAGGAGAGTTCTGGCTCTCCAGGCAGCCCTCAACTGGGCCTGGGGTTCTGCAGAATGGAGTGTGCAGGCTCACTCACAGGCGGAAGCCACTGATGTGACACTAGTGATCTTGGTGGAGTCATCGGACCACGGCTGAAGGTTCTGCAGGGCAAAGAGCGATGAGTTGTGCACGCACAGTGGGTCTGCTGGGAGGGGCTGTGCCAGGCTCTTCTGAAAAGCTTCCTGCTGCAGCTGCAAGAGGATACGGTTTGCCTGCTGCCTCTCAGCCTCTCGCTCCTCAGCCGTCTGTCGCCTGCATTGGGAACAAGCTGTTACTGGCCAAGACACTAACCCTGTTCCTGAATTCCTGGAGCAAGTGCCCAAGGTATGCTCCTAGGAGATAGCCCCTTCTGCATACCCTCAGATCCTGAGTGTGCCTGTTTAATGCACTCACAACTCTTGAGGATTCTGACCCTGACAAACCTTGGAAACCTCAAAAGTAGATGAGCAAAGGTATCCTAGAGGATCAAGGATCGGGAGGAAAGGCCGGAAGGCCTAAAGTGCTGGGCTTTCCCAACAACACACAGCGCCTTCAGTGGCACAACTGTGGACAGGCTGGTAAATTGTGAGACTAGGCGCTATCCTAAACCAGAGTGCTCTCACCTCCTGTATAGGGCTCAGAAGGACCAGCAGAGACCTCTGGTCTTTTCTTTCCCTCCTCCAGACTGTCTCAGGCCTCAGACCTCCTGCGCCAAGCCCTGTGCCCCTGGGCTCCCGATGGACCCACCAGCTTCCTCCCAGGCGGTCTTGGGAGGCAATGACTCACTTATTCCATTTAATGCCGCCCCTCCACCCTGTCAACTGAGATCAAACGTCTGTCTCTAAGGTGGACAGACCTAATGGGAGTCCCGGGGGCCTCCAGAAGCAATTTGTAGGCGATCGATGAAGCGGCTTGAAGCCTGCGGCTCTTCCAGAGGCTGCCGCCAGCCAGCTTGCACAGCGCCTTGACTTTTCGCTGTCTTTCTGCCTCTAGTCTCCCCTTCTTCCCTGAATTTTAAACTGTCCAAACGTTTCTCTTTCTTCACGCCCTATGTCTTGCCCTGTCTTTTCAACCCACTCATTTTCTCTGAATTAAGAGACTTAGAAACGAATCTTTCTTCTTTTGTCCCTTTGTGTTTTAAGTTTTTCTCTTTGCCTGTGGTGGTCTTTCTGTGACTCTCCCCACCTCTGGGGATCCAGCCTGGCATTAAGGACCCCTCTCGGCTAAGCCCAAAGCTGAAGCCACATCCCCAGCCCTTCCCCAGCCACAGGAATGTTGGTGGGGGGCGGTAGACTCTCTGGGCCAGGGCTTCCTTTGTGGCCCCGAAGGCGGAATCCCGGGCAGATTCAGAAAAAGAGGAAACTCCAATTCCTTCCTCCAGCCCTAGGCCCGTCCGGAGCGGCGCCGCCGTCTTTGCCCAGACTCTAGCTCCCCCCACCAGGCTCTGTGCTGAGAGACTCCCGGGTAGCAAGTGTGGAACCAAGAATGCAGGCAAAGTGTTGGGAAATGTGTAGGAGCAAGAGGGTGGGTGCATCTGGAAAGAGTGTGAGTGTGTGCTGCTCAGAGGTCTGTGGGGTGCTGAGAATTTGTGAGGCTGGGGGAAGAGGGGAGCAGAAAAAACGAGAAAGGTCGAGGTACGTGTATTCGGAAAAATAAAATAAACCAAGAGGTAAGCGCAGTTGTCGGTGTGCGACAGTACAAGGGAAACTGTCTCTTTCTCACGAACACCCATCTGCTCCTAATTGATCCCCCCTTTCAGTGGGACCCTAGAAAGTCCGCCACAGCCGGCAGGGATTGATTTTCCCCTTCCAGGATGAGGGACGGCTTGCAGAGCCCGAGCGCCTAGGGAGGAAGCTCTAGGCGGCAACCAGCGATCTGGGGCCCCAGACGCTCCGCAACCGAGAGTCCGGCTGCAGCGCAGAGACAGGGAGCAGGGCCTTCTGTCTCCAATCTCAGGGTCAGAGGAGTTTCCAAAATCAGTAAAGGCAAGTCTGTGCAATCAGAAAGCCCTAAAGACTCATTGGGCACAGAAGTCCCGATTGCATAGACTTTCCAACATGCCTGTTTGCCCCAGCAACAGAGAGCTGCCGCATCTACACTGTCCTGAACATGCTATCTGGAAAGCCCTGGAGGGTGCTTTAAAACACTGCGGATTCTCCAAGTCCCTCAGGGTTACTGGCTTTCGTGGCTTCCAGTTCTGGCGACTGCAGCAGCCCACAAGTCCGAACCGATCAGAAACTAGCAAGCAGAGGAAGTGTGTGCAAACTTAGAGAGGCCGAGGGAGCCTGCCCTACCGCGACCCGTCGGCCCGAGTGCTCACCTCCACTTCGTCCGCCGGTTCTGGAACCAGGTTTTGACCTGCGCATCGGTCATTTTGAGCGCCTTAGCCAGGGCAGCGCGCTCCGCCGAAGCCAAGTACTTCTGGCGGTGGAAGCGCTTTTCCAGCTCGCAGATCTGCAGGCGCGTGAAGGATGTGCGCGGCTTCTTCTTCTTTGGGGGCGTCCGGTTCTGATAGGGGTGACCTATACGGCGTGTTACAGTGAAGGGTGAGAGGGCCACTGGAGCGGGAGACAGACAGACGGCAGAGGCAAGCGGCAGAGCGTCAGGAGGCGTCCCAGGCCCAACACCCCGCGAGTCAGAGCGTAGCGGCTGGACCCCTAAAAGCAAGACAGTAATCCTCCCGGCAACCCTCAACTCCAAGCCCTCGGTGGCAAAGTGCTCCCCCACCCCTGCGCGCCAGGCCGACGCCTCCGCAGCCACCACTTAGTAGACATCCTTAGCCAGGGGCTTCAGACAGCCCAACCACCTTCCGCTTGGCAATCCTGTTTCCCCACCGAGGAGTAGCTAAAAGTCTGGGCCTCCACAGCCTCGGCCATTATGCTTAAAAAGCAGTCAAAAAGTAAGAGGCCCAGGGTGATCTTCCTCACAGCCCCCACACAGATAGATACAGGGTACCTAGCTCCAACTTCCAGATCGGTACTCCCAAACAGGCAAGAATGCACACCTAGACAAGCAACAGGACACAGAGCAACACAAGACGACTGCGTACACTGTCTCAGAACCTCCTTCAAGCCTGACACTGGATTAGGGTTCTCTGTGGCTCCTCAGAGTAGGCCTGTGCCTAATATCTTGTGTATATGAAAGACAGTGGGCTCACTGTGGGGAAGGGGCATAGAGTGGGTTCAAGGGGAACATTTACAGCAAAGCCCTTCAAGACTGGCCTGGCCTGATCTGGGTAGGGGAGCCTATCTCCTTCAGCCCAAAAGGATTTGAGATCACTGGGGCTGCTTGACCAAGAGCCCTTCCCCCATGCCCCACAGTAAGCATAGAGACCCCCTTCCATTTCTGTTGTGGCCCAGTCTCCTCAGGGGCTCCAGAAATAGTACCTCTTTTATACTTCCTGAAGCAGGAGCAAGGGCCTAGGGTGACTTGGGGGTGTCCTAGCCAGGTCTAGCTCTAAGCTGTTAAGCTGTTTCTTCCATTATGAACACACACACACACACACACACACACACACACACACACACGCACGCACAATTCACAGTTCAGTCGAGCCACCAGGAGCAGGCCCAACAGCTAACTGGGGCTCAATTTCTAACAGCTGTCCAACCAGAGGACTGCGATCTCAGGATCCAGGGACTGCTAAAGGCAGCGGGGCCTCGGGAAGTGAGGGCTGGGGAAGAGGGCACCGCAGAGCTGGAGCTGAGTGCTGGAACGGAAGCCAGAGCGGAGGGAGCTAGGGAAAGCACAGCAAGGCACGGAGGGCGGCAGCTGGCCCCCAAAAGGGCATACTGGTCTCGGAGTTGCCCCCTAGCCAACCTGCTAGCCAGACCTGTGCATTATTCAACCCCAGAGAGAAGAGAGCTGGGCCTGGGGAGGACACTGAGAATGAAAATGAAGAGCGGCTCGGCAGGCCTTGCCACGGACGCAGAGGAAGTCCACGGTTGGACAAGGAATCCGGGCTCTGCTCTTTGCCTGGGCTGGGGGCCTTTGCAAGCCGGCAGCAGGGCCGACACCGGGGGTCAAGCACCGAATTATGCGCTTGTGTAGGGACAAGAGGTAGCAGAGCCTGTTCTTTTCTTGTGCTGGGGCTCGTGGCTTCCTTCAGAAAACAGCAGCCAGGACAGAAAAACACCATGTCCACATGGCAGGCTTTCTCAGACCTCCAAGCCTAAAGTGTTGGCAGAAGGTGGTCCTGAACCTACAGCCCTCTTCTCTCTGCCTGATCAGGCCCTGAGATCCCAGGCAGGGATCAAGGTTTGCCCTTACAAACAGCGGTCCTAGCGGAGAGGCAGAGAGCCCAGGGCATGGGGATTCTGAGAACGTTGAATCCGGCAGGCGGCTGAACTTGGGAAAGCACGGATAGACGCTAGGCGACCTGGAGCTCAGAAGGAGCCACCAAGCCGGGTAGGGGTAGCTCAGAGCTCGAGCCACGGCCAGGCGGGAAGCGCGCGGGCCGGACTCACCTGTGAACCTGTCCTTTGTGTATCTCCGGTTACTCTCCATCCAGGGGAAGGTGAGGCCGGTGAGGTTGTTGACGCCCGGCACGGCGGGCACAGAGGGCACAGTGGGCAAACCAGTGGCCAGGGGTTGGGGGTGGGCCACTGCTCCGGCTAGCGGCCTGTGCGCGGGCACCCGGATCACCCCCGCCGCGCTCAGAGCCCCCGCGCCGCCGCCGCCCCCGCCGCCGCCGCCGCCGGGACCAGGGCCGCCCGCCAAGGCCATGTTCACGTTGTAGGAGCCAGCCAGAGGGCCCATGCTGCATGCGCCGCCGCCGCCGCCGGCCGGGCCTCCGGGGCCGCCCGGGCCACCAGCGCCGTAGGCTCCCGCGCCCCCGGCCCCTGCCCCGGCTGCGGAGCCCCCGCCGCCGTAAGTGTAGGGGCCTCCGACCAAACAGCCCAGCCCGTAGTCTCCGTCCTGGAGGCGCGAAGCGGGCCCCATGCAGCCGCCCTGGTCCGGGCTGTTGAGGATCTGGTCGATGCCGAAGCTGATGGGCTCCGCGTGGCCGGGGTGGAGGTGGTGCGGACCCAGGTGCTCCATGCTGGCCCCGGCCCCACGGGGGGCGGGGGGGAGGGGGAGCCCGGGCGGCCGCGCTCGCTGCGCTCGACTACTGGTGGCAACAGCCGCTCCTGGCTGTGCGGAGACTTGGAGGAGACGAAGTGCGCAGAAGGGCTAAAGTAGGGGGGAGGGGAAGGAGAGAGGGGGCGCCGTATTCTTCTTCCCCTCTCCGGCTTCTCCTTCCCTTCTCCGGCTGCTTGCTCGTTGTTGACTCTGGGACATCAATCACCGGGCGAAAAAGCCCTGAGCGAGCGAGCCTAGCTGTTTCGGCCGGGTCTCTCCATTGGCTGTGCGTGGAGAGGAGCAGGGTGAATGACAGCACGGGGGAGGGGAAGGGAGGGGGAGAAGGAGGCCAGGAGCCCAGACAGATGCTGGAGCGAGAGACAGAAGGACGGCGATCGGGGCTCTGAGTAGTTCCTGCGAAGAGAGAAGAGGAGAACCACGACCAGAGGTTTAAAATGAGAAAGAAAAGAACAAGAAGCGGTCATTCCCAGACATGGACAGACAGACAGACAGACAGACCCAAGGAGAGGGAAATCAGAACCCTTTCCCAGGCCTGGCAGGAACCACCCCCTAACTTTGAAATGGACCAAAGGAGTCCAGCCCACCAGGGCCCTGGGGACAGGTGTCCTACCCAACTGGAGAATCTCCCCCAAGGGCTAAGCCGGGAAACACCTGTCACTCAACCAGGAGACTTACAGCAGCTTCATGTCCAGCTTATTAGAAAGTAGAAGACTGCCTACTCCCCAGGTATGGAGCCCAGGCCCCAGGGAGGATGGTGAGTTCAGGCTTGTCCTTTAAAACAAGTCCTATGAACAATTGGCTACATATTGTTATAAAAATTAGCAGCCACTCCAACTCAGCCTTTTAGAGAATTAAGGAAGAGAAGACACCCTAAAGTCATGCGCAAACCTGAGCTTGCTGTTCAATGCCTACTCCTCAAGACACCCTTTTTGTTTTGAATATACAGTTGCTTCAAAAAGAGATTCTTATGGACTCAGAGTGAAAGCAACTGGGGTTGCAGGGCTTTCCAGTTCCCAAGTAGCCAAGAGCTGGCTTTCCAAGCAAGACTTTGAACTGTGGTGAGGGGAAGGAGATATTTTATTACTTCTAGAATGTTTGGAGGGAGGGGAGACCTAAAGGCTTAAGATGGTAGGGGGTGGGGCTGATGGGACTGGGATCTGGGAAGTGCTTCCAGTACAAATTTAGGCCTTTTCAAAGTTTTGCCTGTGGCTGCCTGGCTGGGAGCCCAAGAGAAAAGAAGGAAACTCCCTTCTTCTGCTTCCTTTCTTTCCCCTCTCCAGTAGGGAAAGGTCTGTTCCCTCCTAGCAGCAAAGCTCTGAGAAAGGCATGGGTTAGGATTTCTGTTTTATTTCAGGTCAGTTTCATGTTCAACCTTCTGCGAGGGCTTGTCTCCAACAGGTAACATTACGTGAACATGGAAACTAGACTTCTCAAAAGTCTCACTGTAATTATTTGTTTTGGCCACATCTGACTGTCACCTCCACTTGAAGCAATGTCCTCAGAGTCAGGAAATGGCTTACTGTCCCCTCTCCCAGTACAGCCCCAACTAATAAAACATGCTCATCTTGGAGGAATAATGAGTTAACGGGGTCCTTATCCAACAATTATTTAAGTACTCAATACCTTGTAGGCACTGAGAAGATGGCAAAGTGTGCTGACCTTATAAGACTTACATTCTATAGAGGGCTCAGACAACAAAGGAAGAAGTTGTATTATGGAGAATTATAGAAATTCTATGCCAATCCTTTAAGATAAACCTTTTCTATCTGATCTCCAAGCCGGAGAGAGAAAGGGCCCGTTTAAGACAAAGATATGAAGATACAGAAGTTGTTAGTTGTTAGTAAATACTTAGTAAAAGCATGAGAACAGAGCTCCACTCCTCTGCCAGTCTTCTCCTCCCCACCCACCCAATCCAATCCTATCCATCTACCCAGATAGTTCTATAACTTATTTCGAAAGTTGTTTGAACCTGAATGAGTCTCCTTCCTCTTACCTTGAAATAACTAGAAAAGAAAGAAACATAATTGTTTATTGAGAAACTATGTGCCAGGTACCACATCACACATTCATTTAAGAGGCTTAACAACCCTGTACACTTAATAGATATGCTCCAGTATCTTTAAGTAACAAAGCCGAATGGATGTCCATAGCAGTATTATTCATAGTAGCCAAGAAGGTACAGACAATTCCATCTTCCCATCAACTAGTGTACAAATAAACAAAATGTGGTATATCCATATGGTGGAACATTAGCCTACCACAATGGTTCATGTACAACAAAGATGAGCCTGGGAAATAGTATGCTAAGTGAAATAAGCCAGGTACAAGGGATACATATTCTATAATCTATTTATGGGAAATGGCCAAGGTAGATAACTCCATAGAGACAGAAAGTAGATTTGTGTTTACCAGGAGCTGGGAGAAGAGGGGGAGTGGGAAGTGACTGCTGATGAATACAGTTTCTCTTTTGTAATGATTAAAATATTCTGGAATTAGGTAGGGGTGATAGTTGTACAACTTCAATATTCTACAAAAATTGTATACTTTAAAGGTCAGAAAAGTATGGTATGTGAATTATATGCCACTTTTTTAAAGAAAAAAATGAACAAATTTGCTCAAAATTCCATAGAATTGACTCATCTGGGAACTTAAAACCTAACCTACTTCTCCCGTTTGAGGCTGAAAACTGTGGCCTGGGCCCAGGAGCGTCTTGGAGATGATCCCAGTGATCTCTCTCCTTACAGTCTAACTATAGTTCTGCCTGCTGCAGGTAAAACTCTGTCTATCTTAGTTATCTTCAGATCAACATCTCTTTGTCACTCTCTGGCAATGCAGGAAACCACTTGAATCTTCCTGACACTCTGCCATCTCTCCCGAACCTTCCAATACCCTCTCTTCCAACTCTTGACATCTGCTGACCCACTTCTTAAACTCTTCAGATCTGGCACCAGTTATCCAGGATACCTGGAAGAAAACTTTACCCTTCTTTGCCCAATCTAAAGTTGGCAGAGGTTACAACTGCCCACTAAGATCTCGCAGTTACCCAAACCTAGCAACCAGGGACACACTGGTCTTCCTTCCCTTGCCCTCCTGACCCATTATCTGGGTCAATTTTTACCTCAGTGCAGTTCTGAGAGGGTAGAGTTCCATGAGTCTACTTTACTTGGCTGGTGTTTGTCCTCCACTAGGGTGGCTGGGCAGGACCCGAGCTTCCCTCTGAGTCCCTATCTAGGAAAATGGGACGTGGAGATGTGGATTTGTTGAGCTTGGCTCCCTGCGTATCATCTTGTAGCAGTGTTACCTGAGCACTGCCCACCTTACTTTGAAAAAACTTTTTGAAGCATGAAGAATGCTGACAAAGAGCTTATGTTCATTTGGCACAGCTTCTGTGTTTCCATAGAGCAGCCCCCTTAGAGAAGAGGAGGGAGGAGAGAGGAAGCAGGACTTACAAAACACCTGGGATGTCCTGAGTATCTTTACAAACAGTAATAATCTTTCCATTCTCAGGTAATTCTGTGGATGTGGTTTTGTTATCTGAGGGATAATCCTAGATACTGAGAGCTGGGCTGGGGCAGACTGGTTAACACTACTTTTAAACTTATCAAAAGGTGCTTCCTCAACTTTAAACTTGACTCTTGTGTCTACGTGAGTTTCAGACCCTTCCTTACAGTTCTGAGGCCACCTGACAATCATGCTCCCCAGCACCACCTCCTTCAGTAGAATAAAGAAGTACCTCCAATTAAAAGGGGAGCAGCTGGGACTGAAGCTGGGTGAGAAGGAAAGGAAGCTGGAGGCCCCTAGGGGAGTCCTCTTTGGATCCCACACTGCTCCCTCCCCCGTCCGGGAGAGGCCCCTGGGCCAGGGGTTGTCCTTTAGCTTAGGGGTATGTATGGTAACTTAATTACTTTGTGTTTATGGGACTTGAAAGTCGGATGTGCAAGTGCATATGACAGTGCAGGCTGAGAGGGCTGTGCAGATGTCCTGGGCGGGTCTTTAAGGAATAATTTAAAATTTTCTTCCATGAATATTTATTGTCTATGATGGCCCAGGCACTGTATTAGGCTGCTGAGACAGAACTATAAGTGAATCATGTCGACAAGATTGTTGGGTTATTTCTGCAGCTGGACTCACTGGAGGAGGTGTATGTCCATGAGAATGTAAAGTGATGTTCGTTTTCTGGAAGGGGACGGGTGTGGGTCTCTACAACTGTCCTCTGTGATGTGCACATACATGTATGTGAAAGCAAAGGGAGTAATGATGTCAAGTCTGGTATCTATGGGAGAGAGGTCTTCTATTCTAGTGTAGTTGTTGTCAGGGGAATGGCCATATATTGGCATGGATGGAGAGAGAGAGAGAGAGAGAGAGAGAGAGAGAGAGAGAGAGAGAGAGAATCCCTAACTAATGGGTATGCTATAGAGAAAGAAAACTGACTGAGAAGGTTGTAGGGGATGTGTGAGGGGGTATGGGGGGGTCTGTGTTCCTAAAGTGAAAGGTGTCCCCTCTACCTTGCCTATCTATCTCAATAAGGGCCATGAAACTTTCTCTTCCAGGAAGTAGGAGCAGCTGGTGACTTAGGAACTCAAAGGCCCTGGGGTACATGCCTTTAATTCCAGCATTTGGAAGGCAGGGGCAGATGAATTTCTGTGAGTTCAAGGCCAGCCTGGTCTATATAGTGAGTTCCAGGCCATTCCGTCCAGCTTTATGTAGCAAGACCCTGACTCAAACAAACAAAAACAAAGCAAAACAAAACCAGCCCAGGGAAGGGCACTTTAAGCAGGGGTGCATTCCAGTAGGATTGTGGTCTTTAGTGCCTACACAGGAAAAAGAGGGAATGAGCTGGGCAGGCTGCTCTGGCAGTAATGCAGTGATTCTTCCTCTGTCCTGGGGGAGCTGCAGGCCAACCCCACATGCTCCCACTCAATCCTTACCATGAGAGACCAACAACTTCTCCAATATGAAGGATGGGGACAAATTTTCCCATTCAAGGGAAGTTGAATGGGTAGAGGATGTAAGGACAGAATATAGACATCTGTTTCAGTCTGTTCAGTAGGCACACCATAGCTGTCACTTGAAATTGGGGCACTTTTCTTCTCCTGCTGGGCCATTCGAAGCTGGGCTTATGGATAGGGTCCTTCCTTGGGTCCTCATTCACCCTTGGGCATCAAACTAGGGCCTCCCATCTCTCTCTCTAACTTCCCAAGAGACATCTGGACAAAAATGTCTCTGTCAGGGTAAGGTATCTTTAATGCTAAGTCTTTTCCCAGAACTCCAGATCCCCAGAAAGGGTGGAGCTAGTGTGGTCTAAGAGAATGCTCAGGGCAGGACAGACCCCCTTAACCAGGTCCTCCACAGAATTACTTCCTAAGCAGGACTTCAGCCTCCAGCACTGGATGCAGGCAGGACCCAGAACCTCTGGCCATGGTAATCAACTACATTTACCCTGCACTCTACTGTCCTGGGAATTTCTGCAGTAGATGGTGCCTGGTGTGTGTGTGTGTGTGTGTGTGTGTGTGTGTGTGTCTGCCTGGTCGGTGTGTATATGTGTAGGTGGGCTTGCAGGTTGAAAGATGTGGAAGAGAGGGAAGGAAACTTAGAGAGCCAGCTGCTGACATGCCCTCTGAGGGCCACCTCTATCTTCCAAGAGCCAGTCTACTCCATGGACACTAGGGCTGACAAGCTCCTCTCATGTTCCTTAGGAGGGGTCTCCAAGGGTATTCTGGCTTGGAAATTCCTAGCAGAAGTTTCTTGCTGAGTCACAACCCTGACCCCAGGACTGGCCATTTCTACACAGATATTCCAGTTCTTTAGCCCACCAGAGAGACAGGATAGGAGCAAAAGTGGGGAGGGGTACCTGGGAAGGGGCAGTGCTGGGTCCTCAGCTGCGGCTGAGGAGGCAGAGTTAGGGATCTTAAGTAGCCCCTGCATCCCAGAACTACTGTCTACTGTCCTGTGGGCAAGTCAGTTTGTATCCGGGGCCACTCCAGATTCAACGTCCAAAATCGGAAGCCCCAGGCGTCTGCGGAGCTGCATGATTGGGCTTGGAGAGCAAAGTGGGCCTACGATGACCGGCTGCAGCACGAGGGTCCAGAACCTGGTGCCTTCGGGAAAGCTCTTCCAGTATAGGAGTCTAGTGATGTTCCTCCCGCAGAAAAGTACTGGTGGGGTGAGGGGGTAACGGCTGAGCCTAAGGAGTCCCAGCTGCAGCTACGGGCAGTTAGTGGTGGGGAATTGGGTGCCGCGCGGTGTCTGCCTGCACACACAACCAAGGTATATGTACAAAGGGCGACACGCAGATGAAATCAGTACCTGAAGCCTTCCAGAGCCAGCATTGGCACCGTCTCACACGCTGACCCAGAACCACACTCCTTGTGTGAACACAGACACTCCCTGTGCCAACACCCCATTTCCTCACAAACACCTTCACTTTCTGCTTTTGGAACAGGTTTTAGGTAGCCCAGGCTAGCCTCAAACTCCTGCCTTGGCCTGTCAAGAGCTAGGATGGTAGAGTTTTCCAGGCTCCTTTGTGTCTATACACAGGTGCAACCCCTGTCCATATACACACGCACCTCAGCGGGCCGCCCCACAAGGGCACACGCGACACAGATGTACACAGCAGCACTTCCACACAGACCGTCCTGCTCTGTTTTTATTTTTGTTTTTGTTTTTGTTTTTTAATCTTGGGGAAGTGTGACCTCACCGAGGGCCACATTGAACGCGAGCAACCACAGTTTCCCAACTTTCCGAGGGAGGCCATGGTGACGGGGCAGACATTGGAGGGGGCAGAGGCGGGGCGAGCCGCAGGTGCCAGAAGAGAGGTGGGGGAGCCAGGACGGGGAGGCGCCGAATCCATATGTATGGGCTCTGCTCACAAAGAGCAGCTGCCGGGAGCCAGAGCCCCGCGGGCCCAGAGTTACAAGGAAGCGGTGGCAGCTCAGCTAATTGAATTAGGTCGGCCCGGCCCTGCCACCCGCGCGCCACCCGCGTCCGCTCTGCCACCCGTCCCTGGCCGCCGCGGGCGCTCGCAGGGTGCCGAGGGACCGATTGTGGGAAGGACACGCCGCCGCCTGAGCCCCGGCCAGAGGCGGCCTCTCCCCCCGGAAATAATCCCATTGTCCCGTGCACAGCTCTGGGCACCCGGGATCCCCGACTGGATTGCGACTCAGTGATTAATGGGACTGCTGCGAGGAAGCTGACGTCGGGAGGGGCCGCGGCCGGCCGTCCTTCCCGGTTCTTCTCTAGGGCTCAGCTGTCCCGGGTTCCGAAGTCCCTTCTCCTCCCCAGTCTGAAGAGGCGACTGACTAGAGGAAATCCTATCGGTGGGGTGGCCTGGTGAGTATGGAGGGGGTGGCGGGAGAGAGAAAAAGAAGGGGGCAGGCGGAGAGAAGGGTCTGAGTGCTCAGCGGTCTGTTACAATGTGTGAGTTCATCCTGCGCTGGAAGGCTGGTACTGAGGCCCGTGCGAATGCCAGAGCAGGAGTGTGCTCCTTTGAGGGGTGTCCTAGGGAGCTGGAAGGCGAGAACCCCAGGAACTGTAGGTAATAAGGCGCCACTGGACTCTGTGAGACAAAGGGGCAGGGGCCACACTACCCAATGTCAAAGAGCTGGGCCTGAGCCTGGCACTGCTGTGAGTTCCCGAAAGTGTCTACCTGTCAGTGGCCCTCCTGTCAGCCCAGATTCCCACAGCCACCTCACCCCACGCCCCAACAGCAGCAGTTGAAAACGGGATTGCTGTCCCAGCTGCGTTCCCCCTTTAGACAGCAGCTGTTTTTGTAGCTGCTCGCCTCTTTCTACCCTGGCACCCTCTGCATTATGGCTGTTTCAGTATTAAGCACACTTTGAGGATAGAGATCACAGGGCCTCCAACACAAAGAATTCTCCTCCCATATATGATTGGGAAACAATTCCTCTATCTTAAGTGGTCTGTGACACCCAGGGAAGAGAGTGTGTCTGTTTGTCCTGCTCCTAAACTTAAGGTGCCTGGTTGCAAACTATGGTTCTAATTTGTCTTTCCCCAGTGACTCACCCACAGGTGCTCTTGATGCTAGCAAGAGAAACTTCCCTGGGTGGTGACCTCTGCCCAAGAGCAGCAGAGAGAAGGATATTCAGGTAGGGTGAGTACAGTGCCAGGCTCCTGAGTCCCATAGGACAGCTTTCCCTTTGCACCCCTCCCTGCCTCTCTGCCCTAGAGACAGAAGACAGAGGCTATGTTCTTTGAGAGCTATTCCAGAGAGTTGGGTGAGAATCCTAGAATGGTGGGAGAGGGCTTATTACTCAGGACCCTTGGGCTGTAGTGAGCACTAGGGATCATTTCGGGGGCCAAAACTGCTCTGGAAGCAGGTCCCCAGGCCCCTGCTTGGCTCCTGGAACAGTCCGCCACTGTGCTCCTCAGCTGTGCTGTATGTATCACCCTCTTTAGGCAGACAAGTTTAAATCCTCCTCTCCCTCCCCAGTTCAGCTCTGTAGTACATTTGCCACCAGGGAAAAAAAAATCTGGACTAGGGTGGAGGTAAAGCCCAAAGTCTGTACCCAAGAGGCCTTAGGACATCTGAAGTCTTTGCACTCAGTTTTCCGGGAGGAGTCAGGTAGTATGGAGAAATTTCCTGCACCTCTAAAATGGTACTGAAAGTTCCAGAAACTTGAAGCAGATCCTCTAGCCCAGGCAGCAGCCATCAGGGCCACTCAGAACCCACAAGATACCAACTGCCCAGGTTGGCAGGCCCCTGGCCAGGACTCCTTAGTCTTCGAGGTATTTCCAGGGACTTTTACTGCAGCACTGAGATGAGCAGTGACATCCCCCTCTCCCCTTTCATAAATATTGCATCTTCACAATGCAATTACGAGAGACTGAACGGCATGAGTGTTTACTAAATAAGATTATGGGGTAATGCTAATGCAGTTTATGTCTGCGCTCTGACACCAGACAAACTCCCTATTAATAACCTCTCAATGAGGCACAGGGCTCCAATTGTAGTGCCTGAGGATTCAGGGCTGCCTGAGGTCTGCACCATTGTCTCGGCTCACCCAGTGCTGCTGAGAACCTGCAGTCTCTCCCGGGTATTAGGGCTACCTGTCTCTCTAGGTTTCTTGGTCCAAAGTAAGCCCTTTTCAAGGTTTGCTGAGAGAAGCTTCCTCTACACCTCAGCCCTCTGTGACCTTCTACTTCTATGTCCTTCAGTCCCAGCTGGTGCTCCACCTCTTTCCTCAATCCACACTGTGCAGGACACACCTTTCCCACCTTATAAATCACCCATGACTCTGCACTGTCCAAAGGGGAGAAGCCAAAGCCTGCCCTCCTCCATGCAAGGTCCTTAACTTGCTTTCTGTGCCCTCATAGTACCTTCCTCAGTCATGCTTCCATTAGCCATGTTATGCTTTAAATAAGCATGCTCCCGACCGCTCTTGCAGAGGACCCAGGTTCCATCCCCAGCACCCACATGGCGGCTGAGAACAGTCTTTAACTCCAGTTCCAGGGGAATCCAACACCCCCTTCTGACCTCCGGGGCATTGCACGTCACGGGTGCACAAACCTACATGCAGACAGTACATTCATACACATACAAAAATAATAAAGTAAAAAAAATAAAAAAATAAGCATGCTCATCTGGTTATGGAGAGATAGTTCAGCCGTAAAGAGCATTGGATGCTCTTGCAGAGGATCTGGGTTTGATTCCCAACACCCACATGGTGGCTAACAACCATCCATAACTCTAGTTCCAGAGGATCTGATGCCTTCTTCTGACCTTCATGGGCATTGCAAAACACAGGTGCACTTAAACACCTGCAGACAATACATTTATACACATAAATTAAAATTAAAATAATAAATAAAATTAAAACACACATTTATATCTTTCCCCTCCATTCCTTGGGGTGTGAGGCCATCATAACCCCATACCCCCCAAAGAAAAGGAAATCCCTACTCCCACTTCACAAACTAGCTCAAAGTCTCACCTCCCCTAACACTCATAATTCAAGTGACCAATAGCATGCATTTTAAAGGAAAATCATCTTTTGAGGGGAAGGTCATAGATGTGAAGTTAGGAGTTATGAACTGGGATCCCACATTGTTTTTTTGTTGTTGTTGTTCTTTTGTTTGTTTGTTTTTGTTTTTGTCTTTTCGAGACAGGGTCTCCCTATAGCCCCAGCTGTCCTAGAACTCACTCTGTAGACCAGGCTGGCCTTGAACTCACAAAGATTCACCTGCCTCTGCCTCCCAAGTGCTAGGATTAAAGGCGCGTGCCACCACGCCCGGCCTCACATTGTTTTTCATAAGTGTGAGTGTGAACTCCCTTGATCTTGCTTGTCTGATTAATCAAAGACCATAGCATCACATCAAGCCATTTTCTGTTTCCTCCTCCTCCTCCTCCTCCTCCTCCTCCTCCTCCTCCTCCTCCTCCTCCTCCTTTTTGCATTTTTGAGACAGGGTAGCCCTAGCTAGCCTGGAACTTGCTATGTAGACCAGGCTGGCTTTGAACTCACAGAGATCCACCTGCCTCTGGCTCCTGAGTGCAGGGATTAAAGGTGTGCGCCATCATGTCCAGCTTTCAAGCTGTTTTCATAACTCATAGAAAAATGAATCCCATACAAGCTTCACTGAGTACATCTCAGCTTTACTGTCTTTCTCATTGTTGCACTGGCATTTATGCAAAACATTTGTCATCCCTACAGGTCTGGGAGTCCTCAAGACTAAATCCAGTACAGCCCTGCTCAGCATTTCAGGCTCAGCCAACCACTTCCTCAGACATACCTTTCCTGACCCCCTAATTCCTTCCGCTTGAAGCCTCTTTAGAGTCTTACGAAAAGACAGGCCTGAGGCAGCTGAGATGAGATCCAGAAAACTAGGACAGCTGCAGGGCAGAAAAAAAAAGTGCAAACATGACTTCACGGCCAAGAGAGGCAGCCCCTT
This sequence comes from Rhizomys pruinosus, assembly GCA_009823505.1. Classification (NCBI taxonomy): domain Eukaryota; kingdom Metazoa; phylum Chordata; class Mammalia; order Rodentia; family Spalacidae; genus Rhizomys; species Rhizomys pruinosus. The sequence continues at coordinate 1,099,172 of VZQC01006100.1, read as the reverse complement.
GCCTCAGGTACTACCCTAATGCAGGCTGGTCATTAAATCAACCCTAGGCTCTTTGTGGCCCTCAAATAAGCACACATTTCATGAGGAACTAGGGAGGGAGCATGCCATCTCAGCACACCCCCCTCTACCACACACAGATGCTGCCTCCCCCTCCTTTCTCCCTCATCCCCCTGAAGTCAGTAAAATCTTCAAATCTTGGAAACCTTTGAACAGCTTCTGGGAACCGGAGGCTCCTTTGCTCCTGAGCAGGCAGAGGATGAGAGATGCTAGCAATGATGCCGTCAGCCCCCCCCCCCCCGAGCCTGAGTCACTACCAATGCCAAGCTCCCCTGGATTCAGGGAGGTCATAGAACCCAGGATCTGCTGAACTCATGGGGGGCAGGGAACACTTTACCAAGCCCCCCAATCCCTTACTCCTGAAATTGGGGCTAGATCTAGTCAGCATACCCTTATCCCAGCTCCTACTTGCCATTCTTGCCCTGGGCTGCAGGGGACGTTGTTGAATGCTGCACGCCCCTCTGAATCTGGCTTGCCACAACATCCTTCTTCTTAGTTATGTACCCAGACCCAATTCTCTTGCATTTCTCCTTCTACCTCACCTCGATTGTCCAGTTGCTCATCCAAGTCTTTTCTTAATGCTCTGAATATAGGAACCCTTTCTAACCAGTCCTTTTACACAACTTCTACAAGGTGTGTATGTACACTCATACAAACTTAGATGAGCATACAGATACTGTACTCCCCACAATACTTAAAATATATGATGGTTTTGTGGTGCTCTGGATTGTACCTGGGACCATGTGCACTCTAGGCATGCACTCTATCAACTGAAGTACATCCCCAGCCAATGCAAATGCACATTTGCACTATATCCACCCCCCCCCCAAATAAAGCATGCACTCAGGATGTATATGACTACACAGGTATGTGTGTGTAAGGATATTCAAGACAAAAAAAAAAGCTGGGTGTGGTGGCACACGCCTTTAATCCTAGCACTTGGGAGGCAGAGGCAGGCGGATCTTTGTGAGTTCAAGGCCAGCCTGGTCTACAGAGTGAGTTCCAGGACAGCTGGGGCTACAGAGAGACCCTGTCTCGAAAAGAAAAAAAAAAAAAAAGGATATTCAAATACAAATACACAATCAATCAATATTCAAGCAGTTTCTGAAACTGATGGGGTCAGATGATATCCTAGAATTTACTAGGTATCAGGAAAATGACTTCTCTTTTTAATTTTATTTTATGTGTATAAATGTTTTGCCTGCATGTATGTAAGTGCACCATGGGCATGCAGGGCCCTTGGAGGCCAGAGGGTGTCAGACCCCTTGGAATTGGAGTTATGGTTAGTTGTGAGCCACTTTGCAGGTGCTGGGAACTGAACCTGGATCCTCTACAAGAACAGCCAGTACTCTTATCTGCTGAGCCATCTCTCTAGTCCCCAAAGTGGCTTTTATTATGCTTGGTGGGAATATATAACATAAACTGTACAATGGGTATTTGGAGTTTGTATGATGGGATTGGAAAAGCCCTTTCCAGGAAGGTAGCTGAGCTATGAGTCACTCCAGAGGACCTGCAGGAATAGGAAGCACAAGACTGAACTGAAGGGTGTGGTCTCTGTGGGAATCAGAACCTGGGTTTGGAAACTGATTGAAGATCTCTGACAGGAAGTAGGAACCTAGTAGGCAAGGGCCAAAGGAGTGTGGGCTTTGAGACAGTAGTAAAAGAGCTATTTGGGACTCTCTCAGGGAGTGGCCCCCAGTTCCAAATAAACAAAAGGTAAATGTAGCAAACATAACATTTTTCTTAAGCCCTGGTAAAGCCAGGCTGACTCCAGCCAGTAAGAGTAACTGAGCCAAACTAATATGTGTTTGACTTCTTACTTCAGGAAAACCAAGCAAGCAAGATAAAGGGAAATGGATTAGGGTAAAAGATGAGGCTTTAGAGGCACAGAGAGGAGCCAAGTGTAAACGGAAAGACTGTGGTGTGGTCTTGGGTATTCAGGTCACCTGTCTGATGATCACCATTTTCCTCTATATATAATGAAAATATGATACTTTGTATGACTAAGAGGGAAGGTAAGAAGTAAGATTAGGAGGGGAGGGGGTGTAGAGAGATGCTCAGGGGTTAAGAGCATGTGCTGCTCTTGCAGAAGATGTGGGTTCAGTTTCCAGTACCCACAAGATGGCTTATAACCACCTGTAACTCCAGCTTCAGGGAATCTATGCTCTTCTGGCCTCTGAAGGCACCAGGCACACACATGGTACACTTACATACGTGTAAACCAAACACGCACACACATATACAATATGTGTGTGTTTGGTTTACACGTATGTAAGTATATATGTGTAAATTTACACATATATAGATATATATAATATAGATAATATATATGTAGTCCAGCATGGTGGCACATGCCTTTAATCTTAGCACTTGGGAGGCAGAGGCAAGTGGATCTCTGTGAGTTCAAGCCTGACGTACACAGTAAGTTCCAGGCCAGCTACAGCTACAAGGAGACCCTGTTTCTAAAAGACCAAAAATAACTAATTAATTAATTAAATAAATTAAAAATAAATCTAAAAAGAGATGAAAATATGTAAAAGTGCTTCTAAGACCCAATTGACAATGGTAGGTATCGATGAGAAATAAGTAAATGCTAAAAACTAAGACATGAAGATTGAGATTTCTTTTCTTGAGACTCAGGCTGTTGGGAACAAGGCAGGACACAGAAAATAAAGGCAGCTGCAAGCTGAGGGCCTATCCCCAGTCAAGGGAGCATTGCCCAACGGTTGATAATTCTATGCTAGGCTGCCAACTCAACTACCGGCTATGTGACTGCCAGTACATTTCTCTGGGACTCAATCTCTTCACCTATAAAGTGGGTATGATAATAACAGAATCTACCTTTTGTGAGTACTATACAAGGGAAATCAGTTAACACTTGAAAAGTGCTTAGAGCAGTATATGTCACATAATAAGTGCTACACAAATGGATGTTAAATAAACCAGCCAGGTTCTCTAACAGATAAGGAAGTGAGTCTGAGAAGGACTCTGGGGCAGCATGCCTCTGGCAGTGACAGGCTCACTCCCCAGCTCCTGCTTCTGTGGTTTGTTTACCTTAGGAACAGAACAAATCACCTATTTAAGTCTTCAGGCTGCTGAAGGGCTTATTAGGGAAAGGCAGTATTTCTTCCTATGTTAATTGTGGTGAATCAGTCCCATCTTCCCTGAGTTTTGTAACAAAAACCACGACACTGCTTGTATCCTTTGATCAAATAATCCCACTTTTGGAACCATGTCCTAAGGAAATAAAAAAGTAATTTGTACAAAGACATTTATAGCAGCATTCATCATAATAGCTCAACCCTGGAAGTAACCCAGATACTCAATGCTAGGGAAGTAGTTAAGCCAGCAAGGAAGCATTAGTGAGAAGGAATACTACACAACCATCAAAATGCCAATGTGGCATGAGAGAGATCTGGTAAAGTGCTTGCTCCGAAGCTTGACAAGCTGAATTTGATCCCCAGGACCCACATGGTAGGAGAGAATTGACTTCCAAAGGTTATCCTCTCACCCTCCCTATGTGCCATGACACCCTCATGCACACACATACATTCACATAAATAAATTAATAAATAATAAATAATAAATAAATACTTAAACTGCTCATGTGCCAGGCGTGGTGGTGCATGCCTTTAATTTAATTTAATACTAAAATGCAGATGCAGATGGATCTCTAAAAGATGGAGGCCAGTCTGCTCTACATAGCAAGTTCTAGACCAACTGGAACTACAGGGAAACTGTCTCACACGCACACACACACAAAACAAACAAACAAACAAACAACCCCCCAAAACACAACAACAACCCTGCTAATATCCCCCAGAAAGTGGGAGAGCATATTCCTAGTGAAGATGATAAGCATTGTGAAAATCTCTCTCTTTTTTTTTTTTTTTTTTTTTTTTTTTTTTTTTTTTTTTTTCGAGACAGGGTCTCCCCCCCATGCCAGTTTAAGCAGTGCCAGGGATCAAACCCAGTACATTCTAGGGAAGCACTCTACTAGCTGAACTAGAGCCCCTGCTAGAAAACTCTGTATTCTTAACTAACCACTTAACCACACATCAGAAAAGGCCCAAGGTTTTTCCTATGGTTCCAAGAACCAAAGCCAGCACATTGTATATACACGACAAACACTGTAGGTTGAACTAAATCTCCAACCCAAAGCCCAGGTCTCAGTCTTGATAAGGATCAAGGGATGAAGCATGATTGATATAAACAGTTGGTGTTTCTCATGATTGGAGGTTTTTTTATTGTTGAAAAGACAAGAGGCCAACAAGATGGGGAAAGGAGGGAGCTGTAAGAACTGCCTTTCAGCCCTGCTTGTAGGAGAGGCCAGGGCAAGGGATGGTGGGGGCGGGGGTAGGGGGATGAAGTTAAGCTCCAGAATAGTGTGAGCTGTGAGCTGTGGAGGTCTTCTCCCCTCCTCCACTTCTGAGCTTGGGTTTGCCTGCCCCACCCCCAATCAGACTCAGATACCTGCTAGCCATATCTGGGTTCCAGTTTCAATCAACTTACACTGGGAGACCTTGGGCCAGAAGCTTAAGAGCTTCTTTGGACTTCTCACCTGCGAAGTGGGGACAATGCTAGCACCTTGACACAGAACCATCGTGAGGATAAAGTCAGTTATTCATGTAAAGCCTGCAGAATGACGTCTGTCTGTTGCAGACTAACTTCTCAGTGAAGCTGCTCATGCTTTGAGCTGCAGCTGAGGGAACCCTAAGGGAGGAGGCAGAAATAGTTTGATATCCATGATTCCCTCATCTTCTTGTCCATCTATGGCTGGGTTCTGAAGCGGAGTCCACCTGCCTTTCCCCTTCATCTCAGCTGACTAGGCAAGAGAGACTTGCCCAAAAGGAGGCTTTTGGTGTAGGTCAAGAATCCTGTGCTGACACATAGGCCTCAGCTGCCTGGATTCTGCTCCCCTCTTTGGGATTCGTCTCCTCCCCTCAGGGACAAGACCAAGCTGAGTCACCGTCAGTGAATTCAGGGAAAGTAGGCTTTGTGGGTTTTTTTTTTTTTGTGGGGGGTTGTGTGTAGAGAGTTGGGGGGGTGGAGTAGGGCCTGACTCAATACACTTGGTTGCAGGCTACTTCTCCCTGGACAGCACAGCGTCGGGAGAGCTCTCCTGTCCTGGGTTCCCTCCATCCACTGCAGTTCAACACTGCACCTCCTGCCTCAGACCTGCAAGCTTACAGAAACATGGACGCTTTTCTCCAACTCTTCCATCCCCTGACTCAGGACCGCCTATTTCTTACCCTCTTTCCCATCTGTCCTTTGCACAGAAACCTGGGAGTCTCTTTATCTTTTGATGAAAACTTTGGTATGGATTGATATATTTTATGATTATGGCACTTTGATTTTAACTAGCCAAAATGAGACTTCCTAGGATCTACTTAGTGTCCCCAGGGAATGGCTGCCTGTTCCACACAGGCTGGCAAGGTACACACACACACACACACACACACACACACATGCACACACACACACACACACACACACACACACACACACGAGAGAGAAGCGCTTTGGGGACTGGATTGGAAAGTACTTTCCTCTCTAGGGAACTGGACCAGATGAAGCTACAAGAGCCAAGATGACCACAGAATAAAGTGACTTTCAGCTTTATGAGAGAGTGCCTGGAAGTCAGCTTCAGAGAAAGAGGGCTCCTTGAAGGAGGTGCTATCGTGCTGTTAAGAGAGGTTCAGATCCAGGCAGAGCAGGGAGATGGGTTTCTGAGACGCTCTTCTGCCCCACTCAGCTCCTCTGACAGCCACCTTGCAGAGTTTGGCTGGAAGCCAGAGCTGGACCTGTCCCTGGGTCATGGGGTTTAGAGGGATACAGAACACTCAGGTCCAGGAAGACTCTCAGTCCTGAGTCAAAGCCAGAGTCAAAAGACTTCCCAACCTTTCTAGAATTCTGGGTGACTTTGTTGTTTCCTGTGCTTGTTATTTTTGCTAACCCTTGTTTGCCTGTAGTTCCCTGTGATTAGAAAAACAAGCAAAGCAAGCCTTAAGCATCAGAAAGGGCTGTGTGCTTCCTTCAGAGCCAGGAGCGGAAGAGACCTGAAGAGGCTGCAAAGAGAGGAGTCTGGAGAGGGGGTGCCTGAAGCCAGAGCTCCTGTGCTATCCAACCCCTCCCCAACCTCTGCCTCCCTAATGCCCCACCTCTTTCCCATATCCCTACTCCTTTCTCCATCCCTGCAGCCTTTACATGTCTCCCATCCTCATCCAGGAGTTCTTACATCCTTCGGCCCCTTGGGAGTCTGACCTAAGGCCCCGGTGCTGGAGAACGTGGGCTGGGCCCAAGTCCCTCTCCCTAATAAGCTTCTAGGATGTGGTGTGGCCTCTAAGGGTCAGAGGTGGCAGCTTTATTTACTCACAGCCATGCTCTCCCTGTGCCGGCCCTTTCATCATTTTTATAATGGAAAAGCACAATGGCCACAGACGCCCTGGGAGACCACCCCACCTCCCCTCTCACCCAGCCCCAGACACAGCACTTGTAACCCTCCAATAAGAGCTCGGATTTCTCAACAAAGTACAGCTTGGCTCTCAGGACAGCTTTCAGCTGTCGATTTTATCACATTCTGCTGTCTGTTCAGACCATGAGCCAGAGAAGCTGGAAGCTGCCCACATGTGAATGAAGGGCAGTGTGTGAGAACAGGGCTGTGCAGGGGGCTGGGGGCATGCATAGTGTAAGAGTGGGAATTTGTGAGTGGACATGAAAGTAGGTATGGTATGTTTGTTTTGAGAATATTTTGGTATATGAGAAGCTGCATGGGTGTGTATAAACATGAGCGTGTGGGTGTATACACACATACACACATACATATATATGTGTATGTGTGTATGTGTATGTGTCTGTGTCTGTGTGTGTATGTGTATATGTGTATGTGTAGTTCCAACCAGGGTCAGAAATGGTGCATGTACATATGTGTGAAATCTTCTGAACATGTAAGGCTGTGCTTGAGTCTATATATATATCTATGTCTGTGTGTAATATGTGGGCACATATGCATGAAAACCTGGGTGTGTTTATGCTTGTATGTAAGCTTGTGCATAAGCAGTTTAAGTATGCATACTTGCAATAGAACAGTATGTAACAGGCCTTGTGGTATGTGAGTTTTTGGTTCATTTCCTTTGGTTTTTGTTCTGTGCTCTGATTGGTGGATGTGAACTTTAAAAAAATTATAATTAAAAAAAAATCTGGCTGTGGCAGCGCAAGCCTTTAATCCTAGCACTCAGGAGGCAGAGGCAGGCAGATCTTTGTGTGTTCTTTATTATTTTTTATGTGTATGAGTGTACTGTCTGCATGAAAGTAGGTACACCCATGTTGTGCATTGCTGCGGAGGTCAGAAGCGGGTATCGGATTCTCCTGGAACTGGAGTTAAAAACGGTTCTTAGCTGCCATGTGGGTGCTGGGAATTGAACCTAGGTCCTCTGCAAGAGCAGTTGGTGCTCTTAACTGCATCTTTCCAGCCCCTATTTTTTATTTTAATATATTTTTTGAATTTTATTTATTTTTATGTGTATAAATATACTGTCTGCATGTAGGTTTGTGCACCCGTGTCGTGCAATGCCGCGGAGGTCAGAAGAGGGTATCAGATTCCCCTGGAACTGGAGTTAAAGACGGTTCTCAGCTGCCATGTGGGTACTGGGGATTGAACCCGGGTCCTCTGCAAGAGCAGCCGGCACTCTTAACTGCTAGGCTATCTCTCCAGCCCCCTACAGCCCCTATTTTTTAATTTTTATCATTTTATTCACATGAGTGTATTGCCTGCATGTTAGTGTACCCAGGTCATGTGATGCCTACAGAAATCAGTAGACTTAGTCGGATCCCCAGAAACTGGAGTTATATGGCTGTTAGCCACCATGTGGGTGCTATGAATCAAAGCCATGTCCTCTGCAAGAGCACCCAATGCTTTTAACTGCTGAGCCATCTCTTCAGCTCCAGATGTGAATCTTTTTTTTTTTTTTTTTTTTTTTTTTTTTTGGTCTTTCGAATACAGGGTCTCACCTGTGCCAGGCTGCCTGGGAACTCACTCACTCTGTAGACCAGGCTGGCCTTGACTCACAAAGATACCGTCTGCCCTCCGCCTCCCGAGTGCTAAGATTAAAGGCCGGTGGCCACCATGCCCGGCTAAGATGTGAATCTTTATAAATGTGTGTATGTCCTAGATTTCTGAACATATATAAGCAACACAAATCAATCTCAGGACTGTAGTTAGTGCTGAGTAATATAAGTCAGAAATGAAAGCTTTCACTTATACGGAGTATTAAAATAGACAAACTAATTGATGATATGATAAGCCAAAATAGGGTCACCGTGGGGGGCATCGTGTCTAGAAGGGGATGTGAAGGTTGCTAGGGTGTCATTAATAAGCTTTTTTATTGCATTTACATGGGTATGTCTACTATGTGGAAATTCATTGATCTGTCTACTAATATAGTAATAAGTGATAAAGTACATGAATAAAGTGTGCTCTGTCTGAATATGTTATGATTCAATAAAGCATGTATGCACTGATTGGAACAAAAGACTCCCTCACACATTCCAGGCCCCTCACAGGGCTTTCTCCTCCAACTTGCCCTGTGTTCTCTTCCCCTGCCTCACTCCTAAAAACAAGGGTGTCTGGGTGTGAGGAAGTAGGAGAATCCAGGGCACTAAGCCTGAGCATGGGGTGCCTGCCTAGTTCTTTACTGCTGCATAGATGTACCACATTTTCTCTATCCACTTGTCAGTTGAGGGCACATTGTGGGTTGGTTTCCCGGCGAAAGGTGGGGTATGGAGACAGAGTCCTCCTGGTAGCCCCAACTGGCCTGGAACTCACTATAATAGACTCCCTGGCCTTGAACTCAAACAGATGATACTCTGCCTGCCACTGCTTCCCAAGTTGCTGGGATCTAAGTGGTTGCCATCACCAGGCCTGGACCTGCTTTTGAAAGTTTTTAAATCATACATATAATGTTTTTGGTCAAATTCCACTCTCCTTAAAAATTTTTTTGTGAAGATGATTGTACTTTATATGATGTGTTGTGTGTGTGTGTGTTGTGTGATGTTTGTAAGTGTAGCCCTTGCAGAATGCAAGGTACAAAGGGTGTTTTCCCTGGGACTTGGAGTTACCGAGGAGTTTGTTAATTGTGCATGTTGGATGCTGAGAAACAAACTCAGGTCCTCTGGAAGAACAAGCAAGCTCTCTTAACCATTGAGATTTCTTTCTAGCACCTTAAATCATGGTAATTGGGGCTGGAAGATGGCTCAGTGGATAAAGGGCACTAGCTACCTCTTTGGTTGTTGTTGGTTGTTGTTTTGTTTTGTTTTGTTTTGGTTTTGGTCTTTTTGAGACAGGGTCTCCCGGTGCCCCAGCGGCCTGGAACTCGCATCTGTAAGACCAGGCTGGCTGGAACGCACAAGATCCCACTGCCTCTGCCTCCCAGTGCTAGATTAAAAGGCGTGACACCACACCAGACCCTGTGGCACTAAACTACTCTTCAGTCCCAGGTTCGATCCCCAGCAACCACACGGTGTGCTAACAACCATCTATAACGACTACTGTTCAGGGGATTCGGTGCTTTCTTCTGACTCCACTGGGGTAAACATGGTGCAACAACACACAGGCAGGAAATTACACTCATTACCATAAAAGAAAGAAAAGATTGTTTAAAAGATTAAGTTAATATAGTTTAGGATTATTTTTTGTCTTTTTGAGATCGGGTCTCCCTGTAGAGCCACACGGTCTGGAGCGCGCTACGTAACCCAGCTGGCCTTGACTCACAGAGATCCACCTGCCATTCTCTTACCTGAGTGCTGGATTAAAGGCAAGCACCACCATGTCCGGTGTAGTTATCATCTATGAGGGTTGTATGCCACAGCACATGTGGTCATACATGTCAGAGGTCAGAGGACAATTTGCAGAACTTGGTTCTTTGCTTTCATTATGTAGGTCCCAGGCACTGACCTCAGGTTGTCAGGCTTAGCACTAAATACCTCCACCTGCTGAGCCATCTCACCAGCCTGAGTCTGGTTCTTTTCAAGAACATCTCACCAGCCTGTGTCTGGGGGGATCTTTTCAAGACAGGTCTCCCTGTAGCCCCAGCTATCCTGGAACTTGCTCTGTAGACCAGGCTGGCCTTGAACTACAAAGATCTGCCTGCCCTTGCCTCCCAAGGGCTAGGATAAAGGCGTGTGCCACCATCCTGCTTTTTTTTTTTTTTTTAATTTTTATTTGTATTTTATGTGTATGAGTGTTTTGCCTGCATTTATGTGTGTCCAGTGCCTGCAGAGGCCGGAAAAAAGGTGTCAGATCTGCTGGTATTGGAGTTACAGGTATTGTTAGGTGCCATATGAATGCTAGGAACCAAACCTGTGTTCTCTATAAGAGCAGTCAGTGCTCTTGAGTGCTGAGCCATTTCTCTGGCCCTTACATCTGATTTCTTTTTTTTTTTTATTTTATTTATTTTCGTATGTGTATGAATGTACAGTCTGGGTGTAGGTTTGCGCACCCGTGTGATGCCATGCTGAGGAGGTCAGAAGAGGGTGTTGGATTCCTCTGGGACTGGAGTTAAAGAGGTTTTCAGGCACCATGTGGGTGCTGGGGATTGAACCCGGGTCCTCTTCGAGAGCAGTCGGCGCTCTTAACCGCTAGGCCATCTATCCAGCCCCACATCTGATTTCTTTCTCTCCTCTTTTTTTTTTTTTTTTTTTTTTTTTTTTTGGTCTTTTCGAGACAGGGTCTCCCTGTAGCCCCAGCTGTCCTGGAACTCACTCTGTAGACCAGGCTGGCCTTGAACTCACAAAGATCCGCCTGCCTCTGCCTCCCAAGTGCTAGGATTAAAGGTGTGCGCCACCACGCCTGGCTTACATCTGATTTCTTAATGTGTAAGGTGAAGGAAAGCACTGCAGGTCCTGATACTATGCCTGTGTGCTTGTGTTACTTGTATCCATGTATATGCAGTTTTGCGCATGCCCACAGTGTTATGTGTGATTGTATGTGCTTGTGCAGAGGTGACTGAACATGCATAGGAGCCCATATCAGTGATTTCATGGACCATGTAGGAAGAAAAGTAAGTATACCCCCATTCTAAATGGCTCAGAAATGCCCACCTGATCATATGTCCTATGGTGGAATTCAGAATCTCTGATTTCTTCAGGTCTCTGGGAACATATAGTCTATTCACAGGGAAAGGAGCTGTGCCTCTAAAGAAGAAGGGTCAGCCATCTGTTCCCCCATCTCTTGCTAAGCTGAACTTCTTCCCAGTTTGGGTCTGACTCAGTGCCTGGGCCCAGGTCCCTCTCCCAAGTCAGAGACCTTCCCATTTTCTCCCAAACCTGCTCCACTTGCTTGGTGGCCTAGCCTCTCCCAGAGATAGATGGATAGTGATAGCCAGCCTACCAGAATAAGACAGCAAAGACTGGGTGTAGGGTGGTGTGAGCTAAGGTTGTGGCTTCTTTTGGAACTGGTGGGGAAAATTGAAACCCCTTTGATCCTTCTATCTGGCCTTAACTTGGAGAGTGCCTTCACTTCCTGCTGCCTGAACTCTGGACAGTGACCTACTTCTTCCAACATCTCCCTTCCTCCAGTGACTCCCTTCGAATCAGCAGACATTTTATCTGGGTGACTAAACCCTACCAGGTGATCATTGCCACCCCAAAGATTGTCCTGGATGCATGGAAAAAAACAAGACCTCATGTGAGTCATTTTGTTCTTCCCAAGACTTCCTATGAGAATGTCCTCTAGCTCTGGATTCTGCACAAATTGCGACCCTGTCTCTTCAAGTACCCTAAATTTATACAATAGATGTCTCCAAACAGACCTATGTGGCACCTCACTCGCTTGGTTAGATGAAGGGAAAAACCGTGTGCTTCCTTGTCTAGGGAGGAGAAACATCAACAAGTACACACAGGAGCACTGCTTGCACACTTCTGACATGTCAGGGATCTTTCTGAGTCTCAAACAGCATGGTTCATTTTAACCACCAGTGCTTTGGAACGGGTACAATCATAATCTTCACTTCAAAGATAGGCTAAGGGCTAGAAAGGTTAAATAAATTGGTCAAGATCACGTGTCCAGTAAGCAATGGGCTCAGTATTCAAACCTAGGCAGCAAAGCTTTTGAGTCCTCGCTTCAGCAAACACCCTCTGATATTTACATAACTGCGCTTCAGGAGTTATGCACCTACTGCTTTTAGGACTGGCTGGCTGGCGTACATAATCTGTGCATGGACGGACATCATTACCTAGATGCCCTAGATGTTAATTATAACTAGCAATTATACAGTGATTTATTTACAAATCACTTTCACACCTAGACACAATGCTGAGAAGGAGTGATGGTTACATATTTAACAGATAACAAGGCTATTGTTTGTTGACACCAATAAGTCTTGGCTACTTGACTGGTAGTTCATCCTTTCTTCTCTCTTCCCTCCCAGAATAAATGTAAAATGTACTCAGCAATAAATTTTAAATGGCTCGGGCTGGAGAGATGGCCTAGTGGTTAGGAGCACCAACTGCTCTTGCAGAGGACCCAGGTTCGATCCCCAGTACCCACATGGTGGCAGAGAACTGTCTGTAACTCCAATTCCAGGAGAACTCCAGTTCCAGGGGAATCCGACGCCCTCTTCTGACCTCCACGGCATTGCACGATACAGGTGCACAGACCTACACACAGACAGTACATTCATACACATAAAATAAATAAATAATAGGGCTGGAGAGATAGCCTAGCAGTTAAGAGTGCTGACCGCTCTTATAGAGGACCCGGGTTCGATCCCCAGCACCCACATGGTGGCCGAGAACCATCTGAAACTCCAATTCCAGGAGAACTCCAGTTCCAGGGGAATTGGAGACCCTCTTCTGACCTCCACGGCATTGCACGACACGGGTGCACACACCTGCATGCAGACAGTACATTCATACACATACCGAAATAAAAAAAAATAAGTAAATAAATTTTAAATGGCTCAAGAGTCAAGAAAGTGAGGAGTAAAAGCCTCCCTCTTCCTCCTGATATCACATTGCTTTTGTCTTGTTTTGTTTTGTTTTTAATGGTGGGATTGATTCTTGGGTCTTGCTCATGTCAAGCCCAAGTTGTACCACTGAGCTACATTCCCAAGGCCCAAAAATAACCATTGTTAACTTTTTCTTTGTGTATGTATACCCTTTCAGAAACAGTTGACATGCATACAAGCAAAGCAAATGGCTTTAATTCTTTTTCTTTTAAAGGTTTCATTTTTATTTTACATGTATGAGTTTTGTCTGCATATATGTAAGTGTACAATGTGTGTGGATGTCTATGGGGGTCAAAAGAGGATGTCTGATCCCCTGAAATTGATTGTGAGCTGCTATGTAGCTGCTGGGAATGGAATCTGGGTCCTTTGCAAGAGCAGTCTGCGGCACTCTTAACCGCTGAGCCATCTCTCCAGCAGCGCCACTTCTAACTCTTATAACAGTTTTATTCTCATTTATGAATTAAGAAACCTCAGGATGGAATATGGCTCAGTTACAGTGCTTGCCTATCATGCATGAGCACTTGGGTTTAGTCCTGAGTAATGCATAAAGCCGGGTGGGGTGGTACATGCCTGAAATTCTAGTAAGAAGAAAGTAGAGGCAGGAGGATTAGAAATTCAAGGTCAGCCTGGATTATATAAACCCTTGTCTCAACAACAACAAATATACCCATTTCTTCCTGTGCTGGGTCAAACCCAGGGCTTCTGGAAAAAACTCTTGGAAGTGGAATAGCTCTCTGAGTGGGGAAGTTGGGATTCCAGCCCAAGTCTTTCTGACCTGTGTCTTCCCATCTCCTCTGTCTCCGATTGGCCCACTGCATCCTCCATCTCGTGCTGGTACCATGATGGCCCCACTAAGAGGCTCCGTATCCCCCAGAGGCAGGACTCCACAGCTCCATGGGTATGGGATGGGGTAGAGAACATCCACTTTGTGGAAACTGAGAGAAAAGGTGAAGCATTTGCTGGGCATGGTGGCGCACGCCTTTAATCCTAGCATTTGGGAGGCAGAGGCAGATGGATCTTTGTGAGTTCAAGGCCAACCTGGTCTACAGAGTGAGTTCCAGGACAGCTGGGACCACAGGGAGACCCTGTCTCGAAAAGACCAAAAAAAAAAAAAAAAAAAAGGTGAAGTATGAGCCTGGGGACTGCAGACTGCTGCAAGGTCCAAATCAGCCAAGGCATGGGCTCCCAGGCTACCTTTGGGGAAAGAAACAGGCAGACAGGCCTTAGTCTTTACAGTGTCTCCCAGCCAGGGATTCAGGACTAAGCAAAGGACAAGGAAAGTACTATTTCTAGCTCCTGGGAGCAAGGAGAGGCTCTAGAAAGTCCCCTTCCTTTGTAACTTTGCAGAATGGCCCCTTAGACCTTTCATCAACTCCTCTTTCTTTTTTTTAAATTTTTTTTTTTATTTCGGTATGTATATCAATGTACTGTCTGCATGCAGGTTTGTTCCCCCGTGTCGTGCAATGCCGCGGAGGTCAGAAGAGGGTCTCGGATTCCCCTGGAACTGGAGCTCTCCTGGAACTGGAGTTTCAGACGGCTCTCGGCCGCCATGTGGGTGCTGGGGATCGAACCCGGGTCCTCTGCAAGAGCGGTCGGCGCTCTTAACCGCTAGGCCATCTCTCCAGCCCCATCAACTCCTCTTTCAAACACACCCTGGAGCAGCACCCAGTCCTTGGTGGGGCTGGGACCTTAGAAGTGATTTGTCAGATCTTGGCCATGATTGCAGCTGGTGAGACTGGACTTTCTCATGTGGTTGGCCTTAGTAGTGCTGGGGTACAGTGACCCAGGCAACTCAGGCAGGCCCGCTTGGGTCCTGTGTGCCTGAGACCAAGAGCCTAATTCTCATACCTCCTGTCGCCATATGGAATCTGCGAAACAAGCCAAGAGGAGGGACAGGACTGTGCTGGAACCTGCCCTTCCTAGACATCCAGGGACACCTTGGAACAGAATCCTTTTAGTGAATTACTCCTTCCTGTCTTCCAACCCCAAGAAGGTGTTGGCTAAGGATCAGGGATTCTGAGGCCAGGGCTTGCTGGAATGGGAGAAGCCAAGGCAAGTCTGAGAGCCGGAGACTGGACTGAGATTGGACCTTTCTCTCTTTGATTTCTGGGCCAGGCTGACCTGGAAGACAAGGTACATACCTCTCTGTGAGCCTCCTTCACTCCCCTTTGAAGACAGTAGGTCTTCACCCCAGGTTTCCACCACTTCTAGGATCAGGATCACCTTCAACTAAATGTGCTGCTTCTGAAATCCCTTAGCCTCATCACAGCAAGGGTGGGCATTTGTGGGACAGGCCCATCTCTCTCTCTCTCTCTCTCTCTCTCTCTCTCTCTCTCTCTCTCTTTTGGTCTTTTTGAGACAGGGTCTCCCTGTAGCTCCAGCTGTCCTGGAACTCACTCTGTAGACCAGGCTGGCCTTAAACTCACAAAGACCCGCCTGCCTCTGCCTCCCAAGTGCTAGGATTAAAGGTGTGCTTCACCACACCCGGCCCCATCTCTCTCTTTTGATTGCCATAGCACTGGACCTGGAATCAGAGGCCCTGGGATAGTTCCTGGGTGGGCTTTAACTGATGAACAATTCTTGGATAGGCACTTTCTTACTTGGAACTTCATTGAATCATCAGTAAAATGTAAAACGTGGGTTCCCTTTGGAATAGCAGGAATCTGAGAATGAGCAGGAGATTATAGGTATTCCAGTGGGCATTGTGTTTGGTGGCAAAGCACAGCCACTCTTTAGGGAGATGGGTAGGGACTCCTGGAGGATATCATTGGTCAGGAGAAGATGATGGGCTGGGTGTGCAGTTTAGCAGTATTCGCCTAGCATGTCCTGAATTCCATCCCCAGAACTGCTGAATGAATGAATGAATGAATGAATGAATGAGAGAGGATGCATGTGATTCTTAAAGTGTATGTACATATATATATGCATTGGTCATAAATACATGTGCAAGGCGTGTGTATGAATGTGTGGCTGTGTACGTGTAGAGCAACAGTTAATTAATTCCTCCCTATTTGGTGGGGGAGGCACCAAGAGGGCAGTCACTCATTAGGAGATAGATAATGGGCCCAAATGGCCATGTCAGCCAAGCCTGAACTCAGATGAGCTTCCTCCCAAAGGGGAAGGAGATGTGAACTAGGAAGAGGTGAGAGGAGGGAGGGAGGGGAAAGGACAAGGCCTTCCAAGGAGGAACCACAAAGACTGCAGTGTCCTGACTTTGTCCCTGCTAATAAATACTCTTAGCTATGCAGAGAATAAATCCCTGACCCAAGGAGACAGAGGGGGAAAACTGGTGGTAAGAAGCTGGGAAGTAAACATATGTTCCTGCGCCTACAGACACAGGTACGCTACCTGCAAGCACATGACCACACTGCTTGAGATGCAGGTTCACACATGTATGTGTGTACCCTCATTTGGGTCATATATGTGCTTGCTCAGAGGCACACCCTTTAACACCAGTCCTAGCACACAGAAGGGTGGATGTATTTCTGTGTACATTCATCCAAGGATGCCAGCTTGGTGTTAAATATAAGAGAGACACAATGAAGAGGTCACAGTCTCTGCTTCTCTGTCTCCAAGGCTTTAGCATTTTAGTTGGTCAGGGGTTGTGCTGAGGAAACAGACCATTCACATAGTGGGGCATGTGCCATATAGGAAGGACTTCTCGAGCACCAGCTGCACACATGAATGACCTCTCAGGATCCTCTGGGGATCACTTGCCACTCTTCTTGCCTACGGCCATCTTCATACTAAGGGGTGGGAACAAAGAGCCAAAGCCAGTGTGCCCACTTGTAATTACTCAGCTGATCCCCTCAAAGTCACTCCCATATCAAACCACCCTTCCTTCACCTCACCAGATACTCACAAAGGCTTACAAATGTTCTCATTCTAAATGATGAAAGCCAGGCATGCCTTGGTATTAGCAAATCTGCATCACCATCCAGATGACTGTGGTATGTACAGGGAGATCTTTGAACTTTACAAAAAGATTATCTTGATCTCACACTTTTCACAAAATAGATTCTGGAAGAAACAAATAACTGGCTCTAAAAATAAGAGGGCTGGACATGATTGTGCATACCTTTAATCCCAGCACTCTGGAGGCAGGGGCCGGTGGAGCTCTATGAGTCGAGGCCAGCTTGGTCTACATAGTGAGACCCTATCTCAAAAAGAATAGAAGAAAGGGCTGGAGAGATGGCCTAGCGGTTAAGAGTGCCGACTGCTCTTGCAGAGGACCCAGGTTCAATCCCCAGCACCCATATGGTGGCTGATAACCATCTTTAACTCCAGTTCCAGGGGAATCCAACTCCCTCTTCTGACCTCCGTGGCATTGCATGACACGGGTGCACAAACCTACATGCAGACAGCACATTCATACACATACAAAATAAATAAAATTAAAAAAAATAATAATAATAAAAAGAATAGAAGAAAATATAAGTTAAATAGTCTTAGAATTAGAGAATGCTATTTAAAACAAAATGGTGCTGGGCATGGCAGCCACACCTTTAATCCCAACACTTGGGAGGAAGAGGCAGGCAGATCTCTGTGAGTTCAAGGCCAGCCTGGTCTACAGAGTGAGTTCCAGGACAGCTGGAACTGTCCATCTGAGTCTGCAGGGAGACCCCATCTCAAAAACACACACACAAAAATAAATAAATAAAACAAAATGGTAACAATAAAAGCATAAAAGGAAAATAGTGACAAATATAATACATTTAAATTTAAAGCTCTCATGCCATGAACAATATGAATGACACTGATAGATAAGCAACTAAGCATAATGAATATGAATATCCAGGACTGAGAATTCCAACACACTAATAAGAAAAAGGTCTTCAGCTGGGCATGATGATTCCCAACTATAAACCCAGGAACTGGGAGGCTGAGGCAGAAGGATCACAAGTTCAAGGCCAGTTTATCGAACAGGACCTTGTTTCAAGAAATGAAGGGCTACAGATATAATTCAGTAGTGAAATTCTTGCCTAGCATGTACAAGGCCTTCAGTTCAATCCTCAGCACTCTCCCCAATTAAAAACCAATAGAAATATGGGCAAAGTATGTGACTAGGTAATTTATAGAAACATAAATATAAAACACACAATGAACTTAGGAAAATAAACTGTTCATAAGGGGAATGTAATCATAATCATGGAAATTAATTAAAAAGAACCTAAGATTTGTTCTTGCATGATCCATTAGATTTTCAAAAATCCAAACTATAGACAGGCTCTGAGGTGGGATTTCATATGTAAGTGGGGTTGCTTTGTTGTCTCTTAAAAGCACCGTAAATCAGTCTGTCCTCATGGAAGGGATTTTAGCCGTTTCTATTAGCATTCTCAATCCTCTTCTCCATCCCAGCAACTCATTTCTAGATATCTGTTATCCTAACGAAATAGCGACGTCTGCCCACGTCTAACCACATACCAGGGAGTTCGCTGAGTATTGTTTATAACAATGAAAAATTAGTTCTACCAGTCCACTGGCTGGAATGGCTAAGTGAACAATGGAGCCCCTTGCTATGCAGTGTTTAGCTCTCAGCCTTTTAACATAGTGAGGTAGATCTACAGGTGTTGATACAGGAAAATATACAAAGCCCATTATTCCAAGTCATATTTTTAACTAGAAGAACAAATTGTTGAAAAACAAAAATGTTTATGTTCAAAGATAAAAACTCACCAAAAAAAAAATCCATTCTGGTATTTTGTTTGTTGGTTGGTTAGTTTGTTTTGAGACAGGGTCTCTCTATAGCCCCAGCTGGCCTGGAACTTGCTATGTAGACCAGACTGGCCTTGAACTCACAGAGATCTGCCTGCCTCTGCTTCCTGAGTGCAAGGATTAAAGGTGTGTGCCACTCTCCCAGCTCCATTCTCGTATTTTTCATTTTTATTATTTTGGTATTTTTTTAAGGATAATATGTACTTGTTTGTAAATGCACCAAAAACAGTCGGAAAGGAAAACTTAGCTGACTGCAGCGATGACCTTCGGGAAGTGCTTCATCCACAGGTCTGTACTCCTTTCTTTCTTTCTTTTTTTTTTTTTTGGTCTTTTTTGGGGATAGGGTCTCTCTGTAGCCCCAGCTGACCTGGAACTCACTATGGAGACCAGGCTGGCCTTGAACTCACAGAGATCCGCCTGCCTCTGTCTCCCGAGTGCTGGGATTAAAGGTATATGCCACCATACCCGGCAAGGAATAGCGCCTGAACAAGGACATGAACTCTGACCTCTCAGATTTAAACTTTGATGCTCTACCAATTGAGCTATCCAGGCCTATACATCTGTATTTCTTTTTTTTTTTTTTTACATCTGTATTTCTTAGCAAACAACCATGTATGCCTTACTTTAAAGTTTTTTGTGTTTTTGTTTGTTTGTTTGTTTGTTTTGAGATAGGGTTTCCTGGTAACCCAAGCTGGCCTAGAACTTGTTATGTAGACCAGTATGGCTTAAAACTCACAGAGCTCTGCTGGCCTAAGTGCTAGGATTAAAGGCATGCACCATTACCCCCTGCCTACTTCGAAGTTTTAAATAAATCTTTAATTAAAATTTTTTTTGAGGGAGGGTTTCCCTATAGCCCCAACTGTCCTGGAACTTGCTCTGTAGACCAGGCTGGCCTTGAACTCAGAGAGATCCGCTTGCCTCTGCCTCCTGAGTGCGAGGATTAAAGACATACGCCACCAGGCCTGGCTTAATTAAACTTTTTTTGATTTATTTATTTTTGTTTTATGTGTATGAGTGTTTTGTCTGCATGTATGTAAGTGCACCCATGCATGCAATGCCTGCAGAGGCCAGAGAGGGCATCAGATCCTCTGGAACTGGATGGTTCTTAGCTGCCATGTGAGTCCTGGGAACTAAACCTGGGTCCTCTGCAAGAGAAGCCAGTGCTCTTAACCACTGAGCCAACTCTCTAGCCCTTAAATAAATTTTAATAAATGTGTGGGGTGAACGAATAAGGGATTCACCAATGAAATTTGACATAAACAAACCTGAGACACCAAGATTTTTAGCCATTGCATAAAATAAATAAGCCCCTCTTAAGTAATAATTCTGCTTTGACAAATGTCACAAGAACTTGCTTTCCATTCTACCACTGGAATGTTAAAAATTAAGGATCTAGAGTCCTTCATCTTACATAGGTAAGAAAAGATAGCTGGGCCCCAGGCACAGCTGCAGAGAGATTACAAAATGTTGTTAGAAAAGCTGGATGTGGTGGTATATGTCTTTAATCTTAGCACTCAAGGGGCAGAGGGAGGTAGAGCTCTGCGTGTTCAAGACCAGTCTGGTCTGGTCTACATAGTGAGTTCCAGGCCGGTCAGGGGTTCATAGTGAGAGACTGTCTCCAAAAAAAAAAAAAAAGTTAGAGGAAGGCAAAGAGTGGCAAGTTGGCTGTGGTCTCAGTTAGCTGATATCTTGTCACCCCCAGGCCCAGGGGCTCCTCAGCTGTTCATTACAGATACTGACTGACAGCAGGCACCAGCTGATAAAATCCCACCATGTACATTTCTTTCCTTGTTCCTCGGATCTCCTGAGAAACATCTGTTGCCATGTCCATGTTCCAGATGAGGAGACTGAGGCTCTGAGAGGCCAAAGACTTGATATAAATAAAACTCACACAATGAGAGGCAGAGTGGAACTCAGCCTCAGTTCTTCTTTTTATAAAATCCATTTTATTTTATTTCTTCAGCCTCAGTTTTCCTGACCCTGGGCATCTAATTCTCCCCTGCATCTGAATCCCTTGGGGTTACCATCAGCTTCCTGCCTCAGGTTTCCTGGTTGTGAACCTTATTGTGGCCCGATGTTTGCTCTGGGTCAGTGCGTTTTCCCAGGTGGAAGACTTAATTAAGGCTTTGGATTAGTAATGAGTCATGAGGGGCTCAGTAAATCAGTGGCAAAGGGATACCCTCTGGTGTCACATAACCCAGTGACATAACCTTGGCAAATTACTTAACATCTTTGCCTCTGTTTCTTCTTCAATAAGATAGTGATAGTAAGAGAATCCACCTCCTGGCAATGTGGTGAACATACACAGAGCAATATATGTAAAATCCTTCATGGGTGCCCAACACGGGACTAGCTCTCACAAGACACTGAGGATGGCACGGTGAGTATGGATGATGACAGGCCCTATCGCTGTGGTGAGCCACTGTTTGCTTTGCTACACACTTGCCTCCTGCAAATAGCTATATGTGAAAGAAGGGATAGAGCAGCCCAGAATCTGTGGAGAACCAACTGGGCTGGAGGATGCTGAGCCAGCAGCCAGAGCACACAAGGAAACATCCAGTCCCCAGAAAGGAAAGCAGCCCAAGTGTCCTTGGAGTGGATGGTCTTAGAGGAAGTCAAAACTTAATGTAGGAAGGTCAGCTGGGGTCAAGGGATGGATGGGCCAGTATGCCAAGCAGAAATCTAGGAGAATCAACCTGGAGGTTGGAGGTTTGTGGAAGGGATCACCATGAGTCAGTCACATGAGATCCACAAGGGCAAGATGCTTCTTGGATCCAGATTTCTCTTCATCTGGGTTACTTTGGCTGATGGGAGCCAGAGGGTAAGAAGGTACAGGTGGAGATGTACAGATCAAGTCCCTGTACCTGCCTCTGTCTTGGCAGCTGACAGGAAAGCTGCAGACTTGCTCCAGATGAAGAAAAGGACCCACTAAGACACCAATTCCATAACACACTGCAGGTTACTTCCTGTTGCCCCTCCAGCCCTAGCCCCCCAGGAGCCTATGGCCAAACATGGCCAGCCAGTGAAGGTGCAGAGCACTGCTCTTCACCAGTGAGCAGTCAGCAGTTAAGTCAGGAATTTTCTGAAGCCTCCTTGACCTTTTCTACTTCTGCCCACCCCCGGACGAGTCATTAGTCCCTCCTAGGAGTACTAACTTCCTTCTTTCCGGCCTTGCCTCTTTAGCCTGGCCCCCACTTTTTAAATAGACCATAGCAACAGCCTCTTGGCTGGCTTCTGATCCCTTCATCTATCCACATGGCCACAAAAAAATTTTTTGTCTTGATCAAAGTTTCTTTTTGTGGTCACCGTTCCATGGCTCCTCCTTAGCCCAGGGTCAAGTTCAAGCCCCTTGTCACCGTTTATAAGGTCCTACTCTTCTGTCTCTTGATCATCACTATCTCCTCATTTACACTTTAGCCGGACAGAACTTCTACAGTCTTTCAGGCACTCCTCTCTCTCGGAACTCCTCTCTCTCTCTCTCTCTCTCTCTCTCTCTCTCTCTCTCTCTCTCTCTCTGTCTTTTTGAGACAAGGTCTCCCTGGAGCCTCAGGCTGTCCTGGAACTCACTCTGTAGACCAGGCTGGCCTTGAACTCACAAAGATCCGCCTGCCTCTGCCTCCCTCTCTCTCTTGATATGCACGTGTAATATATAGGCATGTGCCTGTGTGTGTATGGAGATCAGAGGAGGATGTCAGGTGTCCTCTATCACTGAGACAGGGTCGCCATCAAGCCTCAGAGATCCTCCTGTCCCCACCCAGCAGCCCACTGAGGTTAGAGGCATATGCCTGACCATGTCCAGGTTTTCATATGGTCCTAGGATCTGAACTCATGTCCTCATGCTTACATAGCAACTTCTTTTGCCCACTAAGCCATCTCTCTAGGGCTCCCAAATACACATCTTAAGAAGAAAACCTGGAACTGAGGGTTAGCTCAGTGGGTAAAGGAGCTTTCTGTCAAGCCTGATGATCTGGGTTTGATCCCTGGAATCCACATGGTAGAAAGAGAGAACTTACTCTTGAAAGCTGTCCTCTGACCTTCATACATGGACCGTGCTACACATACCTTCCTCTCACAAAATAAATAAATAGAGGTAAAAGGTAAAAAAGAAGATAACCTAGAGATCGTTAAGTCCAAGAAAGCTTGGGAACTATAGCTCTAAATAGGTATCTCCTGGTGATCATAATAACCTTGGATTCTTTAATTTTGAGACTGGGTCTCCTATGTTGCCCAGGCTGACCTGGAACTTGCTATGGGCTAGCTTGAGCTCACATAAATCTGGGTGTGGTGGGCCATCCCTTGTGTTACAAGTGTGCCTCCTGCTCCTGTATTTTTTTTTAATTTTATTTATTTCTGTATGTGTATGAATGTACTGTCTGCGTGCAGGTCTGTGCACCCGTGTCGTGCAATGCCGCAGAGGTCAGAAGAGGGTCTTGGATTCCCCTGGAACTGGAGTTCTCCTGGAATTGGAGCTTCAGACAGTTCTCGGCCGCCATGTGGGTGCTGGGGATTGAACCCGGGTCCTCTGTAAGAGCGGTCGGCGCTCTTAACCGCTAGGCCATCTCTCCAGCCCCGTACTCCTGTATTTTTATGTGGGCTCTGATGATCTGAATTTAGATTCTCACATTAGTGAGAGAAGCACTTTTCTTACTAAGCCATTTCTCCAGCCCCATGAATTTGCAGTTTCAATAAATATCCCAAGCTGGACATGGTGGCCCACAACTTTAATCCCAGCACTCAGCAGAGGCAGGCAGATCTCTGAGCTCAAGCCAGCCTATGTATAGCAAGTTCCAGGCCAACACCAAAGGTTATCCACACACACACACACACACACACACACACACACACACCATTCACACTCTCAGCTACACCACACACACATACATGAATGCATGCACATACAAACACAATGCATGCACATACAAACACACAAATACACAAAAAAAATGTAAATTTCTGGAACCTATTTTATACCTATCCAGGGAAGGGAAATGAACTCTATATATAACAATCATCCCATCATGAACTTTGCAAGTAAATGGATGGAACTAGAAGATATTATGTTAAGCGAAGTAACGCAGGCCCAGAAAAACAAACAATGAATGGTATCCCTCATCTGTGGATGCTAGCGCCAAGTACCTAGTTGTAAGGCAAACTGAGCAACGTTAATGTTATATTCCTCATGATCTGAAAGCAACTGTGCTCTTACATTGTGAATCCTTTAACAGGTTTAAAAAAAAAAAACAAAACAACAGTCATCCCAGTTCATTATCTCCCTAGCAAAGTTGGGGAAACATTAGCAGTGCCTCCCAAGCTTGGCTACACAATGGAACTACCAGGATCTTTAAACTTACATTAATTCATGGATACCAGCCCAGAGATTTTGCTCAGAGGGTGGATCTTCAGCAGGGGATGTTTTAAGCCTTCTCTACAGGGTTTCTGTTGAAGCACAGGCAGAAACTACTGCTCCAAAGAGATGGTTTCTGAATGCAGGTGCATGGCTAGTGGCACCAGATCATCTGAGACACTCAGGGCAGCTGCATGTGGCAGTGAGATGTGGCCTGGAGCCTGGCATCTTGTTAGCAATTGTCCCAAGAAAATTACAAGAGGAATATGGAGAGAGAGAGAGAGAGAGAGAGAGAGAGAGAGAGAGAGAGAGAGAGACTGAGACTCTGAGCCCCCACTTCTATAGAGGAAAGAGGTAGCAGAACCCACAGTGTATGGACTGGGTGCAGTGAGGAACAGCCCCTTAAGTCCTGAGCATAGCAAGGGGGCTGCAGAGGTGATACTGGCTGTGGGGACAGCTTTTGGATCAAGCCCACCTATGGAGCTTAAGCGAACAGATTTAGCAGTGACACCTGCTTTGTTCCCCTCACCAACAACTCATCCTGAGCCTGGGAATCAAAGCTTTGCTGTGTGAACTATAGCTTGGGAGCATTAGCCCACCCAAGTGTGGCATTTGACTGGGGTACCAGTATGTTATAGTAGGAAGAAGATGAGCAGTGGACATCAAGAGTTCAATTAACCTTCTCAGGACTGGATATTAGGCACATTATAAAGTATTTCTTTGTGTGTGTGTGTGTATGTGGTTTTTTTTTGTTGTTTGTTTGTTTGTTTGTTTTGTTTTTTTGAGTCAGGGTCTCCCTTTAGTTCAGCTGGCCTGTAGACCAGGCTGGCCTTGAACTCACAGAAATCCACCTGCCTCTGCTGGGATTAAAGGCGTGCACCACCATGCCCAGCTCACATTATAAAGTATTTTTACCTGGGTGCTGCAGAGATTGCACTGGCTGCTCTTGCTGAGGACCCATGTTTGATTTCTAGCACCCATATGGCAGCTAACAACTATTCAGAACTCCAGTTCTAGGGGATCTGATGCCCTCTTCTGACCTCTGCAGGCATTACATGATACAGATGCACTTACTGCAGGCAATACGAATACACAAAAAATTAACAAAAATTTTTTTTTTGAGACAGGGTCTCCCTTTAGTCCCAGCTGGCCTGGAGCTCACCATGTAGACCAGGCTGGCTTTGAACTCACAGAGATCCACCTCCCTCTGCTTCCCAAGTGCTGGGATTAAAGGTGTGTGCCATCCTGCCCGGCCTAAAACGGTTCTTAGCCACCAGGTGGGTGCTGGGAATCAATCCCAGGTCCTCTGCAAGAGCAATCAGTGTTCTTAACCACTGAGCCATCTCTTCATCCCCAACAAAATACTTTTTAAAAGCGCTTTCTACCACACACCTGCTGTTGGTTCCCATTATTACTCTGGAGGTGTGTTCTCCCATTTCTTACATGGCCTGTAGACCTTCTGGGCTTTTTTCCTCTCTAAGATACTCAGACAGCAGCTATTCTTTGTACTCATTCCCAAGCACCATCAGTTACACTACTAAGCCCCGTGTTCCACACAGTTTCACTAACACACCTGCTTAGTCACCCTTATTTTTTTTAAAGAGCCACATGTTCACATTCTCTCTGGTGCACACACTTAGAGTGGCTTCCTGCACACAGTTCCCAATGAACACACTCATTTTTAACACACTTATTAGCCTAGGGGCACCCACTGCATTCACACTCACCCACTGATGGCTCCCCCTGCTTCCCAGAGCCCACTTGCTTTGTGTGCGTGTGTATGCGCGTGCGTGTGCGTGTGTGTGTGTGTGTGTGTGTGTGTGTGTGTGTGAGCCTGTGAAAGCAGATGTCTAGCCCTAACAGCCACCTCCCAACCTGCTGCATGATGGCTTCAGCCCTAGGAAGAAGCTGCCTAGGTTGGGCAGCAGCTAGGATTAAATGAGCAAAGAAGGCTGAATCACATCAGAACAGAACAGTTGCCTTTCAGCCAGAGCCTCCTCAAAGGAGTCCGAGGAGCCCCCTCCCCCAGGTCCTGCTACAGAACTGGAACTAAAGGTATAAAAGTTAGCACCCAGCCACACTGAATGGAAGCTGATACTCTCTGTCCAGATTCAGCTCAGGAGTGGAATCCTGAATGGTCAAATGGTCACTGAGGTATCGCACTATCAAAACTGAAGACTGCCATAACCCTGAACTTTCATAATAATTTTTAAAATTTATTTATTATTTTTTATGCATATGAATGTACTGTCTGCATGTAGGTTGGTGCACCCGTGTCGTGCAATGCTGCAGAAGTCAGAAGAGGGTGTCGGATTCCCCTGGAACTGGGGTTAAAGACAGTTCTCAGCCGCCATGTAGGTGCTGGGAATCAAACCTGGGTCCTCTGCAAGAGAAGTTGGTGCTCTTAACCGCTGAGCCATTTCTCCAACCCCAACCCTGAACTTTTGAAGGGTTGGTTTAACAAATACAGAACAAACTCACTGGGCTCAAAAGACTGGCCACACTGGGTATGAATCCAGCCCTGCCACATCCTGGCACTCTGGCTTTGCACAGTTGATTGACCAGGTTGCAGTGTCTTTATACATAAGTGGGATACTGCATCTGCCCACCTTGCAGGACTGCGAGATCAGACTGCAAAAGCATCTGGTACAATCCTGGAAAGGATCCAATGCAGGAGGCCTGTTTATATGTTATTCCTGCTGTGTCATTATTCTCATGTGTGTGTGTGTGTGTGTGTGTGTATGTGCACATGGGTGTGTGCTTGGAGCATGTGTGTATGAGTGCTTGTGAAGGGCAGAGGTTGATATTGGGTGTCTTCCTCAATTGCTCTCCACATTTACTTATTTAGACAAGGGTCTCACTATGTAGCCTTGATTGCCCTAGAACTCATTATATAGATCAGGCTGACCTAGAATTCAAAGAGATCTGCCAGCCTCTGCCTCCCAAGTGCACACACACACACACAAAAAAGCTGGACATGGTGGCGCACACCTTTAATCCTAGCACTTGGGAGGCAGAGGCAGGCGGATCTTTGTGAGTTCAAGGCCAGCCTGGTCTACAGAGTGAGTTCCAGGACAGCTGGGGCTACAGGGAGACCCTGTCTCGAAAAGACAAGAAAAAA